>CAWUFW010002894.1:0-5000 GCA_963921515.1 Calotriton arnoldi
ATCTGGCACCCCTGGGTAAGGGTGGTAGTAGTGACAGGCATCCAGCCCCCATGGGTAGAGGTGGTAGTAGTGGTAGGCATCTGACACCCCCTGGGTAAGGGTGGTAGTAGTGACAGGCATCCAGCCGCCCATGGGTAGAGGTGGTAGTAGTGGTAGGCATCTGGCACCCCTGGGTAAGGGTGGTAGTAGTGGTAGGCATCTGGCACCCCCTGGGTAAGGGTGGTAGTAGTGACAGGCATCCAGCACCCCATGGGTAGGGGTGGCAGTAGTGGTAGGCATCTGGCACCCCTGGGTAAGGGTGGTAGTAGTGCTAGGCATCTGGCACCCCCTGGGTAAGGGTGGTAGTAGTGGTAGGCATCCAGCCCCCCATGGGTAGAGGTGGTAGTAGTGGTAGGCATCTGGCACCCCTGGGTAAGGGTGGTAGTAGTGACAGGCATCCAGCCCCCCATGGGTAGAGGTGGTAGTAGTGGTAGGCATCTGGCACCCCTGGGTAAGGGTGGTAGTAGTGGTAGGCATCTGGCACCCCCTGGGTAAGGGTGGTAGTAGTGACAGGCATCCAGCCCCCCATGGGTAGAGGTGGTAGTAGTGGTAGGGATCTGGCACCCCTGGGTAAGGGTGGTAGTAGTGACAGGCATCCAGCCCCCCATGGGTAGAGGTGGTAGTAGTGGTAGGCATCTGGCACCCCCTGGGTAAGGGTGGTAGTAGTGGTAGGCATCTGTCACCCCTGGGTAAGGGTGGTAGTAGTGACAGGCATCCAGCCCCCATGGGTAGAGGTGGTAGTAGTGGTAGGCATCTGGCACCCCCTGGGTAAGGGTGGTAGTAGTGACAGGCATCCAGCCCCCATGGGTAGAGGTGGTAGTAGTGGTAGGCATCTGGCACCCCTGGGTAAGGGTGGTAGTAGTGACAGGCATCCAGCCGCCCATGGGTAGAGGTGGTAGTAGTGGTAGGCATCTGGCACCCCCTGGGTAAGGGTGGTAGTAGTGGTAGGCATCTGGCACTCCCTGGGTAAGGGTGGTAGTAGTGACAGGCATCCAGCACCCCATGGGTAGGGGTGGCAGTAGTGGTAGGCATCTGGCACCCCCTGGGTAAGGGTGGTAGTAGTGGTAGGCATCTGGCACCCCTGGGTAAGGGTGGTAGTAGTGGTAGGCATCCAGCCCCCATGGGTAGAGGTGGTAGTAGTGGTAGGCATCTGGCACCCCTGGGTAAGGGTGGTAGTAGTGACAGGCATCCAGCCCCCCATGGGTAGAGGTGGTAGTAGTGGTAGGCATCTGGCACCCCCAGGGTAAGGGTGGTAGTAGTGGTAGGCATCTGGCACCCCTGGGTAAGGGTGGTAGTAGTGGTAGGCATCTGGCACCCCCTGGGTAAGGGTGGTAGTAGTGACAGGCATCCAGCACCCCATGGGTAGGGGTGGCAGTAGTGGTAGGCATCTGGCACCCCTGGGTAAGGGTGGTAGTAGTGGTAGGCATCTGGCACCCCCTGGGTAAGGGTGGTAGTAGTGGTAGGCATCCAGCCCCCCATGGGTAGAGGTGGTAGTAGTGGTAGGCATCTGGCACCCCTGGGTAAGGGTGGTAGTAGTGACAGGCATCCAGCCCCCATGGGTAGAGGTGGTAGTAGTGGTAGGCATCTGGCACCCCCTGGGTAAGGGTGGTAGTAGTGGTAGGCATCTGGCACCCCCTGGGTAAGGGTGGTAGTAGTGACAGGCATCCAGCACCCCATGGGTAGGGGTGGCAGTAGTGGTAGGCATCTGGCACCCCCTGGGTAAGGGTGGTAGTAGTGGTAGGCATCTGGCACCCCTGGGTAAGGGTGGTAGTAGTGGTAGGCATCTGGCACCCCCTGGGTAAGGGTGGTAGTAGTGACAGGCATCCAGCCCCCCATGGGTAGAGGTGGTAGTAGTGGTAGGCATCTGGCACCCCCTGGGTAAGGGTGGTAGTAGTGGTAGGCATCTGGCACCCCCTGGGTAAGGGTGGTAGTAGTGGTAGGCATCTGGCACCCCTGGGTAAGGGTGGTAGTAGTGACAGGCATCCAGCCCCCATGGGTAGAGGTGGTAGTAGTGGTAGGCATCTGGCACCCCTGGGTAAGGGTGGTAGTAGTGGTAGGCATCTGGCACCCCCTGGGTAAGGGTGGTAGTAGTGGTAGGCATCCAGCCCCCCATGGGTAGAGGTGGTAGTAGTGGTAGGCATCTGGCACCCCCTGGGTAAGGGTGGTAGTAGTGACAGGCATCCAGCCCCCCCATGGGTTGAGGTGGTAGTAGTGGTAGGCATCTGGCACCCCCTGGGTAAGGGTGGTAGTAGTGACAGGCATCCAGCACCCCATGGGTAGGGGTGGTAGTAGTGGTAGGCATACAGGCCCCTATGTGTATGTGTGGCATTGGTGAGGGCCATCCCGCCCCTATGGTGCTGCTGTTGCTGGTGTAGGTATTTCTGCATCCCTCTGTGTGTGATGTGTCGGGTACGTGTAGTTTGTTTTTGTTGTTGGTGTCTGACTTACCTTCTGCGCCGTACGCGTCCGTGCCTGTTCCGGTAATAGAGGTAGAATATTGGTAGGATCGGCACGAAGGGATTCATGGTTGGTTCGTCTCGTTCGTCTTTCTCTTTGCTTCGCCTCGTCCTCGTCGCTGGCGTGTTCGTCTCGTAGCCGTGGATCGTGTTGTGGCGCGAATCGGAGCTTATGTGCGCCTCGCCCGGATGCTTTGACGTGCCGTGCGTAGCGACGGGTTCGGCGCATACGGGATGCGCATCGTACTTGTCCGGCCGGACGGGGCTGCATTTTTGCTTCCGTGCGGCTCGATTCTACGATTCCGGATCCGGCTCGGTCGGGGAACAGGACCTGCATTGGGTGAGTACGACTGGGTCGGAATCTATGCTGTTGTGCGCATCGTACTTGCTCGTTCGGAATAATGTGCGGATCGGTCGGGAAACAGGCATTCGCATGGCTTTTTTCCCGACCGAATGGTGTTAGGTGCGTCTCCGACCGAGATCGGAATCTTCCCCTATGTCGGAGTCCATATGGATACGAATACCCAGATATCTTACTGCATCTGTGGACCACTGCAAAGGATAGTCTAGTTCGAATTGAGGGGTGTTCGGGGTCAGCGGAAAAACAATGGACTTAGGCCAGTTCACGTGCAGACCGGAAAGAGCTCCAAAGCGCACCACTTCATGAAGGACCGCCGAGAGATTAGCCTCCGGGTGCCTGACATACAAAAGTGTGTCGTCAGCATACGTGGATACAATAATATTATAGCGAGGGAAACGTATTCCCCTATATTGATGATATTCCCGGAGCGCACAGGCAAGAGGTTCTGCCACTAAAGCATAAAGCAACGGGGACAGTGGACAGCCTTGTCTAGTGCCCCGTGATATGCGTATGGGGTCCGACACTATGTTACCTATTTTTATTCTGGCCGTAGGTTTACTATAAAGGGCGCCGACTAATTGTAAGAAAACAGGGCTCACCCCCATCCTAGTTAGAACATGTTTCATGAACGGCCACTCCACAGAGTCGAACGCCTTCTCAATGTCTCGGAAGACTGCCACTGCTGGTGTCCCCGGCTCAATGTGCTGTAACGCACCAAAGACCGTGCGTAAATTGTAAGTTAAGTTCCTGCCCGGAACAAACCCCGCTTGCTCTGGTGCTACCAAAAGGGGGACCAAGGGAACTAGGCGATTGGCCAAGGTTTTCGCAAATATTTTCGTGTCCACGTTGAGCAGGGACAAAGGGCGATACGATGCACAGTCCTCCGAAGACTTACCTGGCTTGAGAAGTGCGACAATCACTGCTTCGGACATGGAGGGCGGCATACTGCCCGCAGCACAAATGTCATCAAAAAGTGTGGACAAGTGTGGGAGTAACAGCTCTAAGAATGCCCTATAGAATGAGACCGTGAGACAATCTGACCCCGGAGCACTCCCCGCTCTCATACCTGTTAGAGCGAGAAGAATTTCATCTCTTTCAATGGGTCTCATGAGGAACTCACGATGTGTATTGGAGAGCCACGGTAGCCGTATGTATGACAAGTAATCAATAATATCTTCGTCTGAGGCCCCATGTCTAGAGGCATATAATTCTGTATAATATTGTTGAAATCTGTCCGCCACTTCAGAAGCCTCAGACAATAGACCACCCTCTGCTGATCGAACCTCCACCGTTTGCACTGCTTCCCTACGTTTCCGGAGCATGTGCGCTAAGACTGACCCCGGACGCTCACCCTCACCATACACCCTGGCTGTGGCGTATTTACCCATATGCTTGACCTCGTCGTCGGCGGACGCATGATATTCTCCCAGCAACTCTGCGAGTTCACTCGTAACCGAGTCATCCGCAGCTATCAACAGCCGGCGTTCCAGAGTCTTAATTTTACCCTCCAGGTCCTTCAGGTGTTTCCGAATAGAACGGAGGACCCCCGAGTGCTTTGATATAGTGATCCCCCTAATATAGACTTTAAATGTTTCCCAGATTACCTGATAGTCCTCGACAGAGCCAACATTCTTGTCAAAGTAGGTCTCAATAGCTTCAGCTAGTTCCTCCCTGAACACAGTGTCAAGTAAGGAATAGGGAGGAAACCGCCACGTGAACGGAGGAATAACCCTGCTGTGTGTGTCTATCGCCAACAGAATTGGCGAGTGGTCAGAAAGCGTTCGTGGCAGTACCTGGCATGTGCGGATCTTACTACAGAGGGGCCGGGCAGCTAGCCAATAGTCAATGCGAGTATGTAAGTTATGATACGCAGAGTAGTGTGTATAGCCCCCCAGATCCGGGTATTTCAGACGCCACACGTCCCTCAAGTCAAACCTGAGATATTTTGTCAGTGATTCATCATGGTAGGGGGCACATCTACCTGAGGAAGAGACTTCGTCCTTACCAGCAGGACAGATCCCTTAGGTCTAACCACAAACGATACCTTACCACCCACCGGTTCACCAAGGCCAGAATGGGGGGAAGGAAATTCGAGGTGGGGACCGCTAAATGCTGGAATAACCTACCTGCTCACTTACGCGCAT
>CAWUFW010002894.1:10000-300000 GCA_963921515.1 Calotriton arnoldi
TGTGCTTCCCAGAATGTCACGCGATATGTCAGTGCACCACCAGTGTGCATGCAGTCCTCAATGTACTCAATACTTAACTTGTTGATTGTTTGTTGACTACCACAACCTTGCGCTAACACCCTTCTCGAGGTGAGTACCAACCAAATAATTGTAAGGTAAAAAAAAACAAGCAATGATATCCCTCCACACATCAACGAAAACAGTATCAAGCACCTCATTTGTTGATAAAATCACTAAGCGACCACCACCTTCTGCTGTGTGCTCGGCGAAACGTACATGCGCCGTTGTACAAGCGCTGAAATGTAGGCTGTCTTACTTGCTCAATTCTATCATATACTGCTAATGACTAAAATACTCAGGGGTATATTCACAAGAACGTGCGCTAAACATCTCCCAAAAATGTTAACGCAACTTTACACATCGCAGTCTATAGCGGGAAAATAACCCCGTGTTAACGTGGAATTCACAACACGGCGGTACCATGCGATAGTCTGCCGAAAACGCGGCCAATGTCTGTGATACAACCACCTCGACGGAGATAAAAACACAAACCCCTACACCAAAAAAAGTGCGATGAGCCCAGTCGCGATGAGGAAAGCAGCGATAAGCAGCGCCAGGCATGCGACACACATACGGCAGGCGGGAATAAGCACAACAAAAGCAGGAAAAAGGAAGACAAACCAAACAGAAAACAACAGCGAAGCACAATGGAGGCAGCCGGAGCTAGTACCCAACCCCACAAGCCCCATTGGCAACAAAACATTGTACATGGCAGTCCATCGTGGACAAGGTGAATGCAGCCGGAGAGCGGAGGAGGACAATGGAAGAAAACCAGAACAGCTGGAATGATGCGAAACGCACAAACAAGCAGAAACACCCCAACAACCAGAAGGTAGTAATGCACACCGGAGGTGGGAGTCCAGCGCCACACCAGGAGCTGGATGACATGGAGGAAATGGTGTCCACCACATCAGTTTGGAGATGGTGGCAGGAGTCGGGGACCGGAAACTGCTCAAAATCAACAGACACAACAGCAACAGGGAGAGGAACGACCAGGGACTGGGGGACGGGGGAGATGGGCACAATGGCACACATGCACAAATAAGCACAGCACAACTGCAGACAAACCATGCCCAAGAGTAACAACACCAACCAAGAGCACAAGTCACACAACTCGGCAATATCACACCACTGAACAAGCACAGAAGTGAAAACCACACTGCCTGAAAGGGAGAAGGGTGAGCCAAATCAGAGCTGAAGGGACATCTCACAAACAATGCAGCACACACACATAGGAAGCAGAGCACCCCAACATCGAACACAATGTGGCACAAACAGCAACATTTGCACAACCGAACACAGGACACAAGTGCACCCGCTTGTGGCCGGTAAATGGCCATACGCATCTGGCAAAGCACGAAACAGGGACATGATAATGCACAAGTACAAACCCACTGCCCTGTTGGGGTAGCAATGCATGTATGGCAGGGACCCAGATAGGCTGTGACACACACATTGGCATACAAATCAACACTCAGCACAGTTGGAGACAAGTGAAGGTGCGGAAACTTTATCAACAAATGCGTGTCAGTACGGCCAAGAGAAGTGACACGACATGCAGACCAATGCAGCAGCATGTCTGAATGAGGAACGTTGGAAAGCGCCCATGTCCACCCCGGGGGAGTCCATCACCCACACAAGTCAGTGCCAACCCGCGTTGGTTGTCCGCGCATGGATCCGGAGTCCAGGCCAATGCAGCCATGTCCACTCTCGTCTTGGGACATGTGATCAGATCCCCAACATGCAACCAGGCGTCGGGGCACGTGCAATGGGTCACATTCAGTTGTGGCTGCAGGTACGTTGTCACTCGTCCATGAACGCGAGTTTGGCAGCATAGGCCAACATTTCCAATGAGAGCTCGTTGTCCACCACATCTAAAATGTCGGCGACGTAACCCATCAGCTGTACCGGACAGATGTGCTGACTCCAACCCCTGGCCCCAATTGGCACTAAAGCCCAATAGGGGAGCGGCTCAATGTGGTCACTGCGCACGACGCCTCGTGCAATCTCCCAGGTCCAGTTGCCAGCATGCATGCCAATCATCCAGGCATGCCATAAACCGGCATCACGGTGACACTCCTGGTCGTGGGCCAACAGGGGGCGCACACACACGTCGAAATCCAGGTCAGCTACCGTTACGTTGGAGAGGCAGACATCCATGGTCCACTCGAATATGCACGAGCGACAATGCAACACAGGCTGAACGCAGGTGACGTTGGCAAGGCGGAAGCTAAGCCGGTAACTGATCCGCAGCACTGCCAATGGCAGTGCCCCCAGGACATGCAGCAGACGTGCACGGTACAGGTCCACGTGACTGGAGTTGTGCATGTGTCCGGGATGGTCTGCCATTGCGTCAGTGGCTCTGCTTGAAGCGGCACGGTGCTGACCCGCGCCAGTCCTGTGGAAGAAATGGCACAGCTCGTAGCAATGAGCAGTGTCTGTGTGCAACGGGTGCAGGCCTGGGGTGGGGTGGGAGTATGTGTGAAGGCCATTTCACGCACACTAACTACGACCAAGGACTACTGCGTGTGGGATGTGTACAAGTTGGTCTCACGTCGGGCAGTGCGTAGTGGGAGTCGCCAGCAAATGCTATCGTATCTGTCAGGGGGTGCTGGGCACATGCAAGTCCCAGCTCGGAGCTGCAGATGTGCTACCGCCTGATAGTGCAGACAAAGGACCTTTCATCCCTACAGTAACTTCACCATCTGCTTGCATACAGGAGATGTACAGAGGCCTGTCGTGGGTGGGGTGGGATGTCTGCGACCCAGGGAATCATGGATGATATGCTGAGCACGTGGCACATGAGCGGCCTCACTGTGTGTTATGTTGCCTCACAGCTGCTCCTCCCTCCCATGAGCCCCCACACTTGTGTGCGCTGCGCCGTTGTCTCACATTCACTCCTACGGCACACCATTGTCATGCCTGTCTGCGCATGTCCAGCGGCATGCCAACAACACCGTGAAGCTGGCCGTTGAGGGTGTGCGGCCACGTGAGTGTAGGCCAATGGTCCGGACAGGGCGGACACAGGTGTACAGTCCATGGCTGGCTGTGATCGCGCTGCGACTGACTTATGCAGCCGCAGGACTGATACACATAACACTTGGCATGCATGAGCCAAGACCCTGAGCAGTCTTGCGCTCCTACATATCCGCGTACGTGCGGGTTCGACCTCAGGGTGCATGCTACACTGCAACATCGACTACTGTGGCCCTGGTGGCGACAACACTCCAATACAGAGACACGCTTACCGCACTTCCTGCTCAAGGCCAGACCAGAGCCACACCCTGAACCCCCTTGCCAAATCAGCACACCCCTGCGCTGACCTGACGTACGCCGGACCAGCACACGCCGCTTGTGCATGCAGGGGGGGGCGGGCGAAGCTACATGTCCAAGGTCTTGGCCACTGCTGAGGTGACATGTTATCGTCCGCTGAAGACAGCACACTGTATGTTGCAGGGCTCGGGCCCATCATGCTTACATAATGACCACACGGACACACTTGCTTAGATGGTGTGAATGGCTACGGGCACGTGCGCCTGGCCACGTTTTTAGCAGGCTCACATGTCGAGTGACACCTGTGTTGGATGTGTGTGGGGGGTGTGTACACCAGCCGTCATGGAGTGCCTGGTGCAGTCAAAACAACGACAACAGTGTACATCGTTAAGGACACAACCATTCAACCATAAAGGCTCCATGACTTGAGCTGCACAGAGTTAGTGGCCCCGGATGCACAGCGTCCTGCACGGGCCTACCGCCACGGGCCGCTGACTTGCGGTGCACTGGGGCAGGGTCACGTGAGCAGAGCAGGTTCTCGTAGATGACAAAGGGCGTTGTCGCGGAGTGTCTCGGTGGACAGTGGAAGGTGTACCCCCAGGGCATGATGCAGAGGGCAGAACCACGCAGAAACAGTCACCATGGTGGAGATGAATGGAACAGACACATGTCGAACACCAAGTCCGTCCCAGCCAGATGATGATGCAGACAACCCCCAGGCCATGGACTCAGATGCCACCAAAGTCCAACCAGAAAGTGCCCATGACTCATTGCGCACAGAGTTAGTGGCACCAGTGCTGATAGGGGAGGCCGCCTGCGATGAGGCATGTCCAATGGTGTGGACTCCTCCATATCTTACCCAAGACACAGTTCCACATGTGTCACCTACTGGACCGCAGTGTAGGCCGGGGGCAGCGGTCAGCACGGGCCCACAGACACGTGTCATGTGCTTGCGATGCAGACTTTGGCTTCACTGATCGGAGGGAGTATAGTGATGTGGCCGCTGCCACGGACTTGGGCTCACTGCCATTCAAGACTCAGGACACAGTTCCACATGTGGGACCTACTGGGCCGCAGTGTAGGCCTGAGCCCTCATCCAAGTGTCGCCGGCTTGCGTTGAACAGGGTTAGTGGCACCACGTGTCGCCGGCTTGCGATGCAGACATTCGCCTCACTGATCCTAGGGAGTTCAGTGATGTGGACGCTGCCACGGACTTGGGGTCACTGCCATTCTTAACTCACGACTCAGTACAACATGTGCCAACAACTGGGCCGAAGAGTACGCCGGTGGAGTATGTCAATGAAAAAGGAGTACTGTGGGCCAGGTTCGTGGAGGCCAGCGATGGTCTGCGGAGGCTGCAAAGGTCGCGGGACTGGGGCTTGGAGCTTGCACCGGCACGTGGTGGGCCCTCTTTGACACACGCCGGTGTCGGCAGGTGAGCGGAGCCTCCTTGTGCGCTGGGGCAGGCATGACGGGTCTGGGGACCAGTGGCCCGGGGTGCAGCAGGCGCACAGGGATGCAGGCCCCGCCGCGCACGGCGCCGGCCTCGTGGTGGTCTGAGAGGCGCCGTCCTGGCAGACACGTTGGCCATTCCGAAAGAGAACCACGCCCAGTGCGATGGGGTTTTTATTCACACTCCTACGCAGGCCTGGCGTACGCAGGGCCAACCCACTCCGCCCGCGCATACAGGGGGGGATGTAACTTGCGACATTTCCGCGTTCTGCCCCACAGCCTGTGGGGACATGGTAGCGTCCACTGGCCACTACACTCCATGCACCAGCAGTTAATGTCCACATGGCCATTTCCGTGGTTTGCACATTGGAATCTGTCCGGCACCTCCACGCCACACCTGGCATTGGGTAGGTTCTCATTCATTGGTCACTTGCCGCTCTCGAACATGCCTGCTCCAAGCCTCTCCTCACATTCTGCTATTGTGTGGCTGTGGTGCCATGCCGTGGCTGGGTTGTGTGCATGGCAAGCCCAGGTTCCCAATGGAGTCGTGTTGTCGTGTCTGGTCGGTTGGCATGTTGTGTGGCATGTTGCATGTAGTTCTGCTGCGTGCCCATTGCCAGTGTCGTGAGTTGCATGACTGTGGGGTGGAGGTGTGTGGTGTGTTCATTTGGTACTTACCAACGGGCACTGCATTTCCATAGGTGCCATCCTGGGAGCGCTGGTTGATGATGGACTGTCGGGCGATGTAGGAATCATGCACTCTGCCTGGGGAGTTGGCCACGACATTGTTGAGGAGTCCCGGGTGGTCCACTATTGCCTGCACATTCATGGGATGCATGTGCTTTCTGTTGCGGTAGTTGTGTGCAGTGTCGGCAGGGGGCACGAGGGGTACATGTGTGCAGTCGATTGCCCCCGACACGTGAGGGAATGCAGCTATGGCGTAGGAGCCTTGCTTGGTCTCCAGCTGCTCCTGCGCAGTGTGGGTGAAGTGGAGGTGCTGGGGTACCAGGCTGATGATGGCATCTAGGACAGGTGTGATGAACTTGGATGGGGCTGGCTGTGAGACTCCTCCGACTCTGGCAGTTGTGGATTGGAATGTCCCAGAGGCCAACATGTGCAGCACAGCCGGCAGCTTTGTCTGCGGAGGGATGTTGGTTGTCCGCTGTGTTGGTACCGTCAGCAGGTGGGCGATGTGGGTCAGGATGCAGGGGATGGTTGTCCTTTTGGGCCTGTAGTGGGCAATGTCCTCCTCTGGTGTTCGGTCTGTGCGGCTGGTGCGTTTAAGGTGGGTCCGCTGTCTTTGTGTACGCTGCCTCTGTGGTGGTCTGGGGGGGAGCGGGACGGGTCCTGGGGGTGGTGGCGGGCCTGGGGGGGGTGGCGGTGGGTGTTGTGGCCCTCAGGGGTCTCGGAGCTGCATGATCATTGTCTCCATGGCATCTGTGGGTCTTCAGATGTGGCTCTTGGCTGGGCTCCCTTTCATGCTGCAGGTAGTCACCCTGCTTAACACCAGCAAAAGGCAGGTGTTAATTCCCTGCTGCTACCGCAGCTTATCGCCTGTTTTTGGTTCGCATCTCATATCTGGCAGTTCGTTGTGAAAGTGGTGTAGTGGTGTTTTCGTGTGTTTTTGCACGGGAACGCCTACTCTGCATCTCATTAGGGTTAGTTGGTGGTGTCACCCGCGGAGATAAATTGTGAGGCAGTTATAGCGGGAATACTGGCGATGTCTGCAGTTTGCATCCGCTTGTGAATGGGGCGTTAAATCTATCTCCACTTTTGATGCGTTAAGGTGGCGATAACTCGGAGATAAGTCCTTGTGAATATGCCCCTCAGTGCCTGAGAGCTCACTATCGTCAATGAATCTGGTATTGTCCATGAATTAGTGAATCCATCAGCAATTACACATCGTTGTTAATCTGATTACATGCCAAGAATGAAAAGCAACAAAGTGCCATGTGGGCCATCTCCCACAGAGCTGTTCGATGAAAAGAACTGCAGAAACAAAATAAACTCACCTAGGGCAGTCGAAGCACCCACTGCTCGCTACACCACCATTCACAATGTGCAAGCATGAGGATACCCAGCGGGAGCATGGCGTTAGCCGGTCTTCCCCTGGGTGGCTTCATGCAGGTGGCACGTGCCACAAGACCTAGGGCAGAGATTGACTTGGTCTGGAGAAGCACAAACTCAGAATTTAAAACTTAACACCATGGTTGGGGGCTGGCTTTACTAATAAGAATTAATTTCTACCAAAGTGAACCCTTTTTGCAACATTAGGATAATGAAAGTCCAGGGGAAAAAATAATAACGTTCTAATCTATACCTTGCAGTTTGCACGCAGCTCTTTGGTGATGGTTAATAGCTCACTGTTCTATATTAGGATTTAAACTTATAAACTGCAAGTAACAAAAGGGCCTCTCTGACAGAAGCAGTAACGCACTGAACTATTTACATTTTATGCACTTTGTGATCTGCATGGTACACGTGCTTTGCAGCAGGCATATTAACCCTCTGCGCTCCCTTATAATGAGTAAAAACTTTCACTAGACAAAACTCTGACCTCTCTGCAGCAGGTGCATCAATTACCAGAGTTATCTTGACATTTTTATGGTTGCCTGAAAATTGCTGGAAGCATGGAACGCTGCAGCAGGTGCTTTTAAAACCATATTGTACTTGAAAACACAGCGCCGCATCCCCCAAAGTCAGCGACCAGTGCGGTGGCACTGATCGCACCGCCTAAGAGCAGGCCCTGGGTACGTTTTGTGAGGGAGCGTCACGCAAAGGGTGGTTCGTTCTTTTCTCCTTCTTGTAGCATGGTATCTACCGACAACGATATGGCCCTTCGTATGTTGTGCGAGGCGGGCGGGAAGACTTACTTAGGCCCGGGGTCCTTGAACAGGTCTGTGAGGGGTGGCAGGTATTAAGCGGGTGGCCCCTAACAGGGTTGCAGTGGAGGTTGCTGCTTGCTACCGGCAGGGGGCATGGAAGGCATCTATATCTAGTGAGGGATCTGCGGGGGCTGCCCCTGTAGCAGGACGTGGCTCTTGGGGGGGAACTCTGGGGTCCGACACAGGGGCTTGTTGTGCGGAGGTAGTGAGACAGAATATCGAGGCCAAAAAATTCGAACTACATGAATATCGAGCTGGAAATATCGTGGAGTGGAAATATAGAGTACAAGAATATCGTTGTCAAGAACATCGATTTGAAGGTAAGTGATATCAAATTTAAAAATATAGAAGTCATTAATATCGTTTGCAAAAATATAGTTGTTTAAAATATCGATTTTTTAGTTAGTGTTATGTATTTTAGTATATATTTTAAATGTACGTGATGTATTTTTTTTTGTATAAGAATTGTTTAGGTTTTTTAATATATGTGTTAAATTTTTAGTAGTTATCAATTTTATTTTAATTACATTTTGCATTTTTAGTTCCATAGCAGGTTGTGGGCTTATAGGGGAATAGGGTGGGAAGGAATTTAATTATAATAAATTAATAATATTTTTTTATTTATTTAATTGAGATTTATAGTGTTAGTTGTCGGAAGTCATTTATTATTAATTAATTATTAATTGGATGTTAATTCATTAATTAGCAATTAATTATGGTAATTGTGTAATTTATTTAGGTGTGGGTTGTGGGGTTTATAGGGGTAAAGGGCTGAAAGTAATTTATTTTTAAATAATTATTAATAAGTTGTTAATTAATATTAATTAATTAATTAAAAATTAAATATGGGAATTGTGTAATTAATTTTAGGTGTGGGTTTTGAGGTTTATAGGGGTAAGGGGTGGGAAGTAATTTATTTTTGATTAATTAATAATTATTTATTAATTGATATTAATTAATTTATTGAAAATTAATTATGGGAATTGTGTAATTAATTTTAGGTGCGGGTTTTGGGGTTTATAGGGGTAAAGGGTGGGAAGTAATTTATGTTTAATTATTTCATAATTAGTTGTTAATTAATATTAATTAATTGAAAATTAAATATGGAAATTGTGTAATTAATTTTAGGTGTGGGTTGTGGGTTTATAGGGGTAAAGGGTGGGAAGTAATTTATGTTTGATTAATTAATGATTAGTTGATCATTGATTGATATTTAATTAGGTTAATTGCTTATTTTTTTGTGTGTGGGTTTTACATTTATTGGGGTAAAGGGTGGGGAGTAAATTAATTTTACTTACTTTATAATTAGTCATTAAATACTATCAGTTTTTTCATTGAAAATTAGTTTTAATTGTGTAATATTTTTTTGACAGTTTAATTTTAGCTGTGGATTGTGGAGATTATAGGGGTAAAGTGTGGAAAGTTAATCACATTTTATGAGTTTTAATTTGTTTTTAATTAATAATATTTCTTTAATTGGTAATTAATTATGTTAATTATGGAAGTTCATTTTTAATAAAAATTTAGATGTGGGCTGTGAATTGTGTGGTGTTATAGGGTAGGAAATAAAAAAACAAAATTTATGTAATAATTAATGTTTTTGTTTCTAAATATTTTCTAAATAAAAATATTTATGCTTGAAAATAATTTTTTGGTTTATCTAATATAATATTTGTAGATATTTGTCCTATGCCTGTGTACTCAACATTATAATATGCTTTTATTTTTTTAATTTTTAATATTTAATATATGTGTATGTTAATTTTTACATATTTATATATTTTTTTATTTATTTTGTTTAAAAAAAAAAATAGTTGTTGTTAGTATTTTGTTTGTTTTTAATTTTGAACTGACTGGAGTGGGAATATTAATTGTTACCCCTCCGCAATCCAACTCTTTCCCTACTGTTGCACTGATTGGAGTCGGAATAGTACATTTTATCCCGCCACTATCCAACACTTTCCCTACTGTTGCACTCACTGGAGTGGGAATAGTAATTTTTACCCCTCTGCTATCCAACACTTTCCCTACTGTTACACTTATTGGAGTGGGAACAGTAATTTTTACCCCTCCGCTATCCAACACTTTTCCTATTGTTGCACTCACTGGAGTGGGAATAGTAATTTTAGCCATCCGCTATCCAACACTTTCCCTACTGTTACACTCACTGGAGTGGGAATAGTAATTTTCACCCCTCCGCTATCCAACACTTTCCCTACTGTTGCATTCATTGGAGTGGGAATAGTAATTTTTACCCCTCCGCTATCCAACACTTTCCCTACTGTTGCACTGACTGTAGTGGGAAAATTAAGTTTAAAGATTTTTTAATAGTTTACTGTCTTAATTTATAATAGAATGTTTTTTAAATTAGATTTTATGTTATTGATATATATATATTTATTTATTTGTAAATGTTATATAATTTTAAAATTATAAAATAAATTAAAATTATTAGTTTATTAATTGTTTCAAAGTTAATATATATATATATATATATATTATCCAACAACAGCTTACGGCACTCTCCTTGGTACAAAAATATATCTTTATTGAGACCTCCTTCTCCACCTGGTGGTGGAGAAGGAGGTCTCAATAAAGATATATTTTTGTACCAAGGAGAGTGCCGTGTAAGCTGTTGTTGGATAATACTTTATGCGAGAGGTGGTCCTGTCTCGCCACGAGCACCAGCTGGAGGGTGCTCCCCCCGAAAAGGACCGTGTTTGTTGAATAATATATATATATATATATATATATATACATAGATATAAATTATTATGCATGTGTTTAACTTTTTTAATTAAGTTTATTTGTTATATTTGTTAAAATGTAAATTAAACCAAATTTTTTTTTTTATTATTATTTTATTTTATATATATAAAAATCGATATTTTGTACAACTATATTTTTGACATCAATATTCTTTTTGTTGCTATTGTTGTACTTACCTGTTTAAGTATAGGGAGCCGATATTTTTGCATTCTATATTTTTACCTCAATCTTTTTTTCATCTATATTTTTGTAGTCGATATTCTGTCAGTGAACCTTGTGCGGAGCTGGGCAGTGCTGTGGTTTGCAGGCAGGCGTTTCTGTCCCATCTTGGGCAGGAGTCTCTTGCCAGGGCCAGCAACAGTTGGGCCAGCACCCATTCCACCGATGGGTGTGGTGACGCCTTCTGCACACCAGGTGGCGCTGCTAGATGGGTCCACGGCTGATATAGGCGTGGATCACATCACGCAGCCAGGGATCATGGGGTATGTGGTTCCTTTCAGAGGCAGTGGGAGGCTGATAATGGGTATCTATTCGGGCAAGGCGTGGGGCAGGCTTGGGGTTTTGTTTGTGGACTAGAGGCCAGGGATAAGGATAGAAAGCTGGGAACTGGTTTGACAGATAGTAATGGCACTACTGAGTTCAATGTGCAGGGTTTGCTGAAGCGGGGTATTAGTGAGGGTACTTTTGGCAATGCCCTTGGTGATTCTCCTGTGCTACAGGTTGCTAGTGGCGGAGGTAAGTGGGGGTGGACCCTGGGTGTGGATATTTGCAGAATGGTGTCAAGGGCTGATGCGGCCTCGTTGATACATGGTGGCACTTTCCCAGTGACTATGTGCGAGCCATGGGGGGCATTGACGGGCTATTCAGCTCCACGGGCTATCAGTAAGATGCAGTTGCCGACGGAGCAGATGGCGGCTCCTGAACGTTGGTCCGAAGTTGTGGGACAGTCTGTTATGGCTTTCCCACCACCAAGGGAGCAACAATCATTTTTTCACCTCACTCTGCTGTGGCTTGCCTAAGTAATGATGGATGTGTGGGTGATGGAGAGCGTCCGGGAGTGAGTGGTGATGTAGCGGAAATTTCATCTTATGTGTATGGGTGCATTATAACCACACATGTAGAGTGCACCCACATATAAAACTTTGTCGTGTTAGAATTTGAAATGTAATACCGTGAAACGTGATGTATTTATGCCGTTAAATAGTAACATGAAGAGCTAATGTAGAAAATAAATGTCACTAGCAGAAAACATTCAGGTGAAGAACTCATGTTGTGCAACTGACAATCATTCATTTATTTATTGTGTTTATTAATGTGTCATTTTTCATGTAGGTAGGAATATTAACTGAACGTGTCTTAATTTCTTATGCAATTCCGGAATGGTCATATGCCATTTTTCTTATGATAGCTGAATTTTGTAGGCCTGAAATGCAATTTCCCTGGAAGCTCTCGCTTTAGAATTACCAGTTTGAATTTCATGTGTGCTGTGGATTTCGTTCTTTCTCACGTTTTGTGTTGCAGGTGGAAGAAGCACCCTTGTTAGCTAGAATAATGTCTTTATTTTATTTGTCATGCAAGGAGAGAAGGAGATACAGCGTAAGCTTAAGCCAATAAGGGAATTTGTTGTGTTTTCACACCGGAGAAGATCTGGGAATCAAGGTCAACCTGTTGCAGTTCAGGAACATCGCTATCCCGTGGAAAGTTACCTATGAGATCGTATTCAGAGCAGATGGCGTGACCTGCAAGGACTCTTGGGGAAAAAAACATGTATATAATGTGATGATAGAGTAGGGAAAGGGCCCACTTCTTCTCTGCCTTCAGAGAGAGAGTATCTTAGAACAAGCTCTGTCTCGATAGCTTTATGCTATTGGACCCATCGATGGTGGGGAGACTTCTTAGGAAGCCTTCACATGCTGACACCTTTTATTCCTTTCCTGGGAATGCTTAAGTAGGGATGCCATTTTAGCGCTAGTGTAGGGATGGATTAATGCTTTATTTTCATCTACCCTCGATGCAGGGAAATTTGGACTCATGCTTTCTGATCCTCTCCATCCTATTTCTTGAGTAAACTGTTTTGTGCTTGCTGCATCGACTCAACTTTTTTTTACACTGTCATTTTGAGGTGTCTTTATGTTCAGTTATTTTTGGCTTTGTAATACATTAACTAACCTTGCGTAGTTGTTTGTGGCTACGATGTTTCAGAGAAACTCCTATTAAATTGATTGGCATTATTAACGATATTCTCCCCTCTACGCTTACATGCTGCTCAAAAGAACAATCGGATTGTGATTCTAGAACAGGTCCAGAACTTACAGGCCCGGCCCTTAAGATTGGTAGCAGAGTAGGATCATTTGCACATGAAGCGGGGGGAGAATCCAGAACTAGTCTAGAAAAGAGGGACCCTAGAACCTCAGAGCCCCAAAATAGAGCCCAATGATCGAGAACGGAGAGCGACGGAATCCAGCGGAGAGTGACAGAGTTTTATGGTGCAGGGAGAGCAGCGGCGAATGGAGGAGTGCGTATCAATAGGGTGTATGTCTTGTGTTAGATTGCTTGAATGAATTGATTGTGTGATGTCTGGCGGAGTTGGCGTGAGAGTTGAATGAATGTGGTTTCGGGCCAAACGTGGTCCAAGGATTAAGATTTGAGTTTCAGGTGTCGAAGTGGCCTAAGATCCCAGGATATATTAAATGGTGTAGAAGACACCAGTTTATTATGATTATCTGACCGAAGAATTAAGAGTTGTCGTGAGACGTCATCAACAGTTACACCTAAGATAGGGAACTTTGTGTGAATGGGCAGTATGGGAATCGTTTAGTGGACCTTGTGTACAGAGGTGAACTATACTGATTCAGGTGACCAGCGTGGGTTCAGGGTTGCCGAGTGTGAATGCTCTTGGATGACTACATTCTATTGATCCTTTTAGATGGCAGACAATTATGGAGTTTAAGACAATTGTGTGAGTAAATGTGTACGGAGAAATTGTAAAGGAGGGTGAGCCGCTGGGAGGAGTGGAGGTGACATCAGAGTGTGCTGGGCTCCGATAAGTCTGTTGGTGTACCTCCGCGCTGGAATTGGTTGGTAGTCATCAGGAAGCTGTGGTTGGAAAATATTATTCCATTGATAAACAACTTGCAATTCAATCATGCGATGTTTTAGAGTGTTGCGGGATCTCTTCAGCGGTGATCAAGGGGTTGTTACATGAGTGGGCAAAGAAGTGCCACCTGAGGATACTCCAGCACACTATATGGTGACAAAAGTATCGCTCCATACTATAATTTGGCTTTAAAATTGGCACAAAATTACTGAAAAAGAGGGTGAATTGTCATTTCCATGTTTTGGTTCATTTTGGTTGGACTTGATGCACCAGTTGAGAGGAGTGATGTTGCGACCTTTACCTAGACCAACACGGTTTGAGGCATTAGACGCATGGATATGGGCAGCACATACAAAGAAAAGGGAGATATATCTAGGGAAGATGAGAAAAGGTTTGAGGTCATGTCAGGAAGCGCAATGGGATGCACAGCTTAAGAGATGGAGAGTGGATACTATTGAAGGAGAAAGGCTGTACCCAATGCTGGTAGGAGAGGGAGATTCTCAGAACAAGAATAGAAGGGAAGACAGAAATTATGGGAGTGATACTGACAACAGCTTGTTGGATGGGTTGTTATCTGAGCGTCCTCCACCTTACAATCCACACTCGGAGGAGGGAAGGCTAGAGTCGGAGAATACAGGGAACACGGAGAGTGTGCCAGTACCTCACATGGGTCCTAATACATGAGTTGTGGGAAGGATTTCCAGGGGGACAGGACTGTCTGCTTTAGGAGGTAGAGTACAAAATGGAGTCAGCCCTGCTTCACGGTTACTGGAAGCTCTTACAGTACCGGTCACCATTGGTCCTGTTGGCCCTGTGTATGACCCAAACTCAGTGGGAAACCTTAGTCAGCGACAGTCCGCTCAGGTGGAAGGAATTGAATTGGGAGGGTCAGCGAACATGAGTGGAAATCGTCCATCTTTAGTGTCTGTAGAATCTAGCACTCCTTTACCAGCCACTGCTGATCCTTCGGGAATACGCATTGCTACCAGTATTATATGATCCATACCCATGGCGAGCACTAGTTCAGACTTGAGGATGTGGGAAACTCAAGTGAGAGGACCAGTGGGTGTAGCTTCAGAATCAAGGGCAAGTCAGGGAGTTGCTGGAAACCAACATGTCCTAGATGTTACAGACTTCGAGACTTGGTTGGTAAGTGGCGGTCATAAAGTGTGCTGCTCATGGGAAAGAAGATGAAATTTTCACCACAGGAAACCTCTAGGCGGATGAATTTGCTCATTTTTGTGCTACACACGCATGCATTTTCAATGGGGAATATGTTGACGAGAGTATAGAGAAGATCGCACTCAGCAAGATGCTAGCTGTTACAGACATATGGGATGAAATTAGGTGGGTATAAATGGGAGCAACAGGTCAGAAACAAGCTGGTTGGATCAGAGCAGATTGTGAAAAGTGAGAAGGTGACATATGGGTTTCAACTGATGGAAGGGTAGTGTTACCAGATTATTTGCTGAATCCAATGGCAAGGAAGATTCATGGAGCAGCTCACATAGGGTGAGACGCAATGGAGAGATTGTTCAGGCAGACTTGGTTCAATCCGAGGTTTCGTGTGATTGCAGTAGCAGTGTGTCATTGGTGTGGTTACATGTCAACAGATGAATGCTGGGAAGAAACCTGTTGTTGCCTTGAGCCACATTGGGAGGTCAGGGGTATTTCAAACAGATTCAATTGGACTTTGTTGAGATGCCTGTATGTAATGGATTGAGATTCATTTTGGTTGTTGTGTGCATCTTTTCTCGGTGAGTGGAAGCTTACCCAACTTGAAGGTGTGATAGTCTCACAGTAGCAAAGTTATTGCTAAGGGAGCTTATTCCTCATTTTGGATATCCAACTACATTGGAGTCGGATAGAGGAACGCACTTCCACAGTGAGATCATGAAGCTGTTGTGTACTGCCTTGAGGGTGGACCAGAGACTGGATTGTAGTTACAGGCCAGAGGCATCAGGCATTGTGGAGCAGATCAATGGGACGCTAAATGCGAGGTTGGCAAAAGCGTGTGCTTCAACATCTTTGAAATGGTCTGACGCATTGCGCTTGGTCCTAATGAGCTTGTGCAGCATTCCTGATAGGAGAACTGGGCTATCTCCACACGAAATCCTGATTAGAATTCAGGGCGATGCATTTACCTGCAGTACCAGCTACAGCTTTGATAAACATATCAGATGACTTGATCCTTGACTGTTGTAAGGGATTGGCTGATGAGGTTCGTTCTGTGTCTCATCAGGTTGGAGCAGCGACTGCACCGACATTGAAAGATCTCTGCCACAACCTGAGCCCCGGAGATTGGGTGCTTGTCAGAAAGCACGTAAGGAAGAACTGTCTTGACTCACAGTGGCGCGGACCACATCAGGTGATACTGGTGATGGATCACTGATAAAATATCGACTACAAAAACCTCGTCCTCCAAAATATCACGATAAAAATATCGTAAACACAAATATTGACACCCTATACTTAACCTAGGATTTACAAAAACATTGATAAAAATATATCGTCAACAAAATAATCGTTTACAAAAATATCGACAACAGAAATATAGCTAACAGAAATATTGATAACATTAAAAATAAAACACATATACCAAAAATATCGATATTAACAATATCGACTACACAAATATCGATTAAATATATATAAACAACATCGAAAAGAAGATTTAACATTAAAAAACAATATTAAAATGTATAAAATAAAATTACATATCCCAATTACTTGAAATAAATTATAACAGCATATATAAAAAATCATAAAACATTTGAATAAAATATTATTATAATACTAACACAAATAAAAATATTTATTAACTATACAAAATAAAATAAATATCCAATAAACCGAATATAAACTAAAACTAATATATATCAATTATACTTAAATTAAATTACATTTATTTATAAATATAGTCAAAATACAACAATAAACAGCACAAATACAAACATTAAATAAACAACACATATATAATTAAAAAGTAACTGCTAAAAATTCAAAAAGTATCTCGACCAATAAATTTAAACTAAACTAAAACAAACCAATAGAAAACATTCACTAATTAAATAAACACTATAAAAACAAGGAATTAATTAACGCAATTTTACCGTATATTGGCCAAACAAGGAGGGAGAGGGTTACTTTGCAAAACGAGAACAGAGAAGAAAGAAGAACTACATAAACAACTATATCGAAGTTTCTAACACACAGGTAAGAACATAACTTTATAGCAAATTATAAATACTTCACCTTTTTTAATTTATTTAAGTTAAAATAATTACATGTTGCTCTTTAAATGTCACAGATAACACTTCATAAGAAATACACCGAGAAAGTATAGAAGAAACATTTTAATGCCCACAATACTTAACTCAACATCATTAAAAATATAACAAACTAAATATATAAATCAACCTAAAAAAAATAAAAAATTTAATTTTTAAAACGTAATAAAAATACTAAACATAGCTAACAAATGCTTTTCTCTTTACAGCTGCCACAAAATTCAACTAAATATCAGCATCAACAAAAACAACCACATCAACAAAAATTAGTAAGTATATAATTTGTATTACAAAATGTTTTAAATAAAATGTAATTAGCACATGCATCGATGTTATTACCATTCGCAAACAATCCAATTATCAAAAAAGCCTCATTTATAGCAAATGAAAATGCTTTCAAAATACATTGACTGAAAAAGCAAGAGCAAAATAAATACTTTCAAACTACATTTTGTTTCTAATTAATTGCTATGAACCTCTACACCCATAGGAATTATTTAAAAATATTATACTTCCTATACAAATTCTGTATAAATAACAATTTATTTAGAAAATACTATATACATAAAAATTTGCAACTCTTAAATAGCAAATCCTTAAACATGGTCATTAAAGATTTGCAATTCTTTAACTTCATACATGTGTTTATAAATGTTGTAAATAATCTAACAAATTATTAATATAACGCTTTTTCGGTTAATTCACAGCTTACACTTCAATATAACTCCACCAAAAAAGGTTACAACACACAACTTCGAAGAAAAACACAAAATCTACATTAAAGAAAAAAATCGAAAAACAAAGGGGCCCATTACGATACTCGGCATAAAAAAATCCGCCAGACATGAAAGCGGCAAAAATCCGCCCGCACACACCGTCTGAACACCGACCACGCCATTACGATGACACAAACCGAAAACCGCCATCGGCGGAAAAATCACACAAGATACCGCCCGCCATCGTCCGAGTCGGAGTCAAACCGCCCGCCACGGACGGAAACACGCACGACAACACAAAACCGCCCGCCCTCACGGCCGACACACCGAACGTGAGATTACGATCGCACCGCCATGAGCGCGGGAAAACTACAAATATACCGCCCGCCAGCGCAAACAACGCCGATGAGAATCGACACGGCAGAAGCCATGGCGCCCACGTCCCTGCACAGAAACCATCCGCTGACAAAAACAATCGCACACAACATGGCCAACAAGTCCACACAGCAAGGCACGCACAAATACACAAGCACAGTACACATCCCGAAAACACCCCCCTGGACAAACAAAAACTACAAAGGCCAGAACCCCAGACACAACACACCTGAAAACAACAGACCATGAGGACACACCCACATAGGTAAGTACAAAAGCAGCACTCCCACAGACCACAACCCCTTGCAACATTGCAAACTAGAGAGGAGAGAAGAGGACACAGTGACACAGCAAGGACAGCAGCACACCACAGAAACGCACACATCACAACCACCACCACCACCACCAAACACCGGCACCACAAACCCCCTGCACATTACACAACACACACCGCACCAGCACCACAAACACCATGGCACCACAAAGAATGCCCAAGTTCACGCCCATGGAGCTGACGGTCATGGTCGACTGAGATTATCAAGGTGCACCCACAAATCTATGGGAACCTGGTCCAGCACACACCACTAGCCACCAGAAAGAGAATGTGGAACCGGATCGTAGACCAGGTCAATGCAGTCGGGACCCTGCCCAGGAACAGAGTTGAAATCAACAAACGGTGGAATGACGTCAAGAGCCTGGTCAAGAAGAAGGAGAGCAAGAACAGAGAGCTGGCTGCCGTCACTGGCGGAGGGAATCCCGCGCTCTTCAAGACCTTCAAAGCGTGGGAGGAGAAGGTGCGAGTCATTATACATCCGGAGATCCTCGCCGGATTACCAGGGGGAGTGGAGGCTGGTAAGTACAAACTAATGTATACCAGCACACCGCTATGTACTCACATGCACTACCACCATGCCACAGCTCCCAGGGACAAACACCCCCATGTCCAGCACACAATACACAACACATCACACACACATACAACAGACACCACCACACACAGCCCAAACCGAACAACTGTAAGATACGTGGGGACATGTGTACACTCAGCCAGCCACGTAACCACCAACAGGTCCCCAAGTATGCCAGAAGCGCCACAACGAGCACCCACCACACCCATGTGTCCGCCATAGCTGCACTAACCGACAAGTAACAGGTAAGTGGCAGGAACACAAAGTGCAGTGGGTGGGAGGGTGGACAGCCCAAGTACAACACACACCAGGCCCCTAGTCCCACAGCACAGCAAGGAGGAGCATCCCCCACACCCCACAGCCACGTGTCAGCCACCGCAGTGCACACCGACAGCCGAAAGGTAGACATCACGGTCCACAACAATCGGTGTCAGTGGGTGTCCAGCCACCACCACGACCCACAACACCCCCCACCCCCACAGACCTGCAACATGGAGCACCCCCGCTTAGAACCATGTGGCATCCAGTACAGTGCACGCCCGAACAACCTGCAGGTGGGAAACTGGACAGGGCTGGATTACTGGAGGCATGAGGACCGTAACACGACCAACACATGGGACATGTCACGTAGCAGACGAACACGCAGCACCGCCCACCGTCACGAACAAGTGAACAATGTGCACACGGACATGAACCACAGACTCACACCTCACATGACCCATCACAGACACAGCAACACCCAAGGAGCCACGTCTGCATGCACAAGCCACACTGAATATAGTACCACACGGCAGCCACTGTGCAACCCATCACACACAACCGAAACACCATTGAAGTCCTGTCCATGTAGCCCCTACTGCCTGTCAACCACACACCCCACAACTACGCCTATGTAAGACAAACAACACTAGACGCAACAGAGCGGAACAACATAAATGCACACGAACACCACTGAACCCATCAAACACACAGACACACCATGCACATACAACATACCATCCATCCCATCCGTCAGCCCCAGTCTCATGAAAGGCATGTCATCCGCACAGCTGCCACACATACAGCAGTCACGCTAAGATACATGCCCATGACCAACCATGTGCCAGAAGTCAATGAAGCGCACGCCACACTGTGAGCAACAACACACAACATGGGCCACACCCCCCGAGCACTGCAGTGATGCACATGGCACAGGGCAGCACGCACACCAAGGAGATGGGACAACTGCAATACGTTGGCTGGCACACAACCATCACTCACTCATAACGATGCATCCAATGCCATGTCCAGTAATCACAACAGACAGCAAATATGCAGGCCATGTCAGGCATGCACACACCTCAGACCATGCACTGTCATGCTGCCACAACACATGTCACGTTCGGCACCCATGGCTCACAGCATGTACCCCAAAAGCATATTCCATCCCAAATGCGAATCTGGGGCATGGCCCCCATGTTGCCATATGCGTTCCTAAGCGTCCCATTTGAACACCAAAAGCAAAGTACAAACCAGACCCAGGATGGGCCAGGAGCCCGCATACACCAGAGTCACAATAAGTAGGGGCACAGCAACACACCCATCGGCATGGCCAATCCGTCCCATGCCACATGTGCACAGCACACAGTCCCATTGCCAAGCACACACAACTACAAATGGTACAGCCACACACACGCCTCCGGGAAACCCATGTACGAGATTGCACGAACTGTTAATGTCAGACGACAAATACATACTTCGCCAGGTGCAACACAATAACAAATCTCATTCTCTCCACAGGTGACGAACTGCTGGATGCTGGGGATGGAGACAGCAGCCAGCACAGCCAGCCTACAAGCCCCCAACGAGGACACACGGATGTGGAGGATCTGTCCTCCTCTTCGGACACGGACCACCAAGCAGGCCCATCTGGTGTGGCAGGGCCCAGCCGCTCCCCAGGACCCTCCTACCCACCAACCCATCATCCAGGGCTGCTGAACATTCCCAGCCCCCTGCTGCCACTGTCGTTGCGGCCACACCCACGGTCATTGCGGCCACACCCACGGTCATTGCGGCCACACCCACGGTCATTGCGGCCACTACCACTGCCGCAACCGCCACCATCGCCGCACCGACCACCACCGCCGCCACCACCACCACGTCTTCGCTGGCACCAGCCCCAGCGCAGGTGGTGGCCCGGCCGACTGGATCCACCCTGGGAGCCAGGGCAAGGACCGTGGTGGGCAATGTGGCTAGTGGGCAGGCCGGTGGCAGCAGTACTGGTAGGAGGAGCAGGGTCAGGGAAACGCCAGTCTCCCCTGGGAGCCATGCCCTGCCTCAAATGGCCAGAGTCCTTGGGGCCTATGAAGAGGCCCAAGGACAATGGGCCAGGTCTGCTTCAGACACGCGGGAGGTGCTGGGGGTGCTGAGGTCCATGGACGCACGTATGGGCCAACTCGTGGACCTCATGGGCCAGCTGGTGGTGAGGTCACAGCCAGGGACAGCAGCTCCACCACCGCCACCACCTGCCGGGGCGCAGGGTCGAGCAGCAGTGTCCAGTTCCCCTGCGTCCACAGCCAGTGAGCACACCTCAACCACCAGCAGGTCGCAAGCAGGCACCCCCCCTTGCAAACGTGGAAGGGGCCGTCCGAAGTGGAAACAGATCTCCCGGGAGGACTTCGCACGCTCCAGACGCAAGTGAGGCAGCCAGCCTTCCTTGACCACCCACTGCATTGACTTGGACTACGATCCCACTCCACACAGCCATCTGGATGGCATGTGTCTGTTGGACCATGGACATGGAACAAGTGGGTACACCCTGAGCATCACGCAGCCGTGACCGACAGCTCATTGTCACTGCACGCACCACTTTTGTCATCACCTCGCACACAATCACATGTCACAGTTTGAAATAAATGCACCTCTTACACAAACTGCTGTTTGTGCCCTGTGTTTTATTTGTACGGAATACAACGGCCACCTTGGGCGGAAAGGCACCTGATGCGTGGCATGGCAATGGAACCGGAGGGCCTGTAGGGACCTAGGGGTGGGAGACAGAACAGGAGCACATTCAATGAGTGTGTCACACACCCATCACACAGTACATGTCAACAACTACAAGCAATGTACACACATCGCACAGAGCAATAGGGCACAATGCCACAGCCACCAACAGTGGCATACTACCCTGGCCATGGAGCGTTGACACACAGCACGCAGTGAACAAACGGCCACCCTGACACAGCACACACACACCTGCACAGATACAGCCACATCAGCTGTCGTACATGGACACTCACCGTCAAGTGAAGTAGCGGGCGATGAGCTGCTGCCGCACATTACCAGCTTCCTCCTCTCCGCTGTCCTCCTCACTCGAGCTGTCCTGGTCTGCGGGCTGGGGCCCTGGTTGATCTCCGTCATCCACGATGAGGGGGATCTGCTTCCGAATGGCCAGATTGTGCAGCATGCAGCACGCCACCACTATCTGGCACACCTTCTGTGGGGAGTACGCCAGCGCACCCCCGGTGCGGCCCAGGCACCTGAACCTGGACTTGAGGAGGCCAAAGGTACGCTCGACCACACGTCTGGTCCTCCCATGTGCCTCATTGTAGCGATCGTCAGCTGGGGTGCGAGGATTCCTCAATGGACTGAGCAGCCATGCCCCATTCGGGTACGCAGAGTCACCTGGGTGTGAGGGACACAGAGAACCGTTGCTAATCCAACTGGACAGGGGACAGCATCGCACAGCCAGCACGCTACACCACTCCACATACTCACCGACAATACAGCCACGATCCTGTTGCAGATTGGACATCAGTCGTGGCAAGATGCTGTTGCGCATGACGTGTGCGTCATGGGCCGAGCCTGGGAACTTTGCACACACGTGGGTTATCACCATGTCCGCAAGGCACACCACTTGCACATTCAGGGAGTGCGTGTGCTTCCTGTTGCGGTACAGGTGCTCAGTGGCCTGTGGTGGAACAAGGCCAACATGTGTGCAGTCAATGGCTCCAACGACGTGTGGGATCCTGCCAAGGGCATAGAATGCACCCTTCACTGCCGCCAATTCACGAGCCCTGGGGAAGCGGATGTACCTGTTTCGGTACAGCATCATGGCTGCCAGTACATCCCTCAGCACCTTGCTGAACATGGGCTGGGACATCCTTCCTCCACTGCCCACTGTGTGCTGGAATGACCCAGTGGCGAAGAAATGCATGGCGGCCATCACCTTAGCCGTGGGGGTGACTGCTGTCGGATACACCCTGCGGGGACGGAGATGGGGTTCCAACATGGCACACAGTCGATGCAGGGTTGGCCTGTCCAGCCGAAACTTCCTAATGACCTCAGTATCGTCCATGTCCGCCAGCAATTGGTATGGGCGGTCAATGTTCGGTCTCCGCCTAGGGAAAATGGCAGTGGACACATGTCAAAGCAACACGACACATAGCAATTCCGCATACACATCACTGACATGACTGAGCAAGCACATGAGTCACAGCCCAGCTGTCAAGCAGGGACGGCACGGCCACAATACACTTACACAGGTCTCCCACCAATTGCAATGGCTAGTGATACAAACCACTGCCATGTGCATGCACATGGGGATCTAGGCCCCAATGACTTGCGGGGCGTGCTGATGGGGACTGACTGCATATTCGTCAAGCGGCAACGCCACGGCAACATGAATGTCTGCTGAGCATGGCACTGCTTCCGAGGCTGGATGAGTATGGCACACGACGACGACGATGTGGGCACAGGCTGAGCGGCCAAAACAAGTGGGACCTGTGGCACGAGGGGATATGAGACAGTAGTAGGTGTCAGCACTGCACCCTATGTACAGCACTGTACGGATCACACCTCCCGAAACATTGACAGGTGTCCACATTGACAGCCCCATGCCAAGACGGCTGTGTGCTTGCAGTCACACGTCACAGGTGAGAGGTTACATTGCACGTGCCAGGTGGCAGACGTACATAGTGGGAACTGGCATGTGTGTGCATGTGTCTCCTGTTCAGGATCCACCAGATGGGCGCTGACTCTGTACTGACCATTGGACACAGCATGTTCCGTGGAAGGCTTGTGTGTGTGGGATGGTGGCACTGGATGTGCCTCCGTTGGGTGGGGGCCATGCACAGGGCGGGTACGTCGATGATTGCGCATTGTTGGTCACGGTGGGTGCACCAACTAAGATGTGTTGCCCTGTGTTCAATTCCTATGTCCGCATGATGATGGACTGTAGATGTGGGCAGACTACACATTGGTCGATGTGCTGTCTATATGCATGTGCCTTCACACCAGGCACAGCTGCCCCTGCACATGTGACCCCTGCTGGACTCGCTGCTGGGTCTGTGGAGCTGATGCACCTTCTGTGCGTGGGGCGGACAGCTCTCCTCACTTCCCTCATTGCGCATGTCATGACTTTGCCGCAGGTGACATGGATCATGGAGGGCCCACATGTACGCGTGGGTAGGCTACACATGATTGTTCACTGGTCGCCACCCCCAGTCAGTGTTTCGAATGGGAAGGTTGTCGTGCTGGTGGCATATTCGATGTGGCGGATGGGCGGGCCTAGGTGCGGGCTTACATTCCGGACATGGGGGTAGTTGGATTGGCGACTAGTTGCAGTACACACGGGACACGTCTCTTCCTTTCCACATCTGGGTCATCCCTTGTACTAACTGACAGTGATACAGTCATCTTCGCCCCAGCCCTCATGTCCTCCCCTCGCTCCCCCAATATGCATGTGCACCTGCGAGGCTAGCGCTTGCACAGGCAGCCCCAAGCTCGCACCAGAGAGGGCAAGGAGTGTATGTGTGGGTCCAGTTGCACGAGTGGGCTGTCTCAGGGTATGATGTGTGGCGGGACGCCGTCCACCTGCGTGGTGCCCCAAATGGAGACCCGGCCTGCATGGACTATGCATCACAGTCTTCGCCTTCCGGATCCGCCACCTGCGACACCCAGTGGCTGTGGCTGCCCTTGCGGCCATGCCGCGTCCGTCTGTGGCTGATGGCCCACACATTCACTCTTTGGCCTCTCTGGGGAGGGCTCGGGGGTGGTGGCGCACGCGCTTGCACGTAGTCGCAATGGCATGTGGCGTGGTTGGTATGATGGGCAATGGATGGGATGGTGCGAGCCACCTCCCGTGACGTCAGTGCTGCTCGTGCTGTGGTGCGTCCCCCTACACTTCCATTTGACTTGTGCCATGCTACACGTTGAGGTTCTATTGCCTGCGTGATATGACCAGGAGGAGCGCGAGGAGACCTCTCACACACCATGCTCCACTGCCATCCCGTGCCCTGTATCGCCTATGCGGATTGACTATGTTGGGGTTACACCTGGTCGACTGGGGCTGTGTGTGCCTTGTCAAGGGGCATGGCGTGCACACAACAGGATCCAGCTTGTCCACGGAGGGTGGGCTGACGTGTGCGCCAGGTACCGCATTGTTCGTGTGCCCGGCTGCTGTGCACACACGTGTTCACTCCCCCCGACAGGTGTCCTCTCACAATGCCCAGGGAAGCGGTGGTGTACTGTTCATGACCCCTCCCAACACGGCGTGCTCCAACTTGGCATGTGCGCATCTACCCGTCACACCCACCCACCTGAGCACTGCGTCCATACGACTTCACACGACACATGTGTGTCTTCCACAGTTGTGCTACTCATTTGCGTTGACATCCAATACCAGTGGACTACATGGTCATGTCACGACTGCCGTGTACTTCACATACTCTCATCCTCTCTCATTCGTACTTGTGAAATGAGTCAGCGGAGACAGTTTTGGTTTCAAACATTATATTGAGTCTTCTGTCCTCTGTGATGCAGTATAGTGGACACTACTGGCAGCGGAATACATGTTGAGGATATACTGAGCATGATTACAAATGGGATAGGGTGTGGGGTTACATGTGATTGGCTGTTGCATGTGGGATGTGGGCTTCAGAGTTACATCTGCTTGGCCAAGGCTGTGCTAATGTACATTTACGTATAGCTGCGGAGCTGCGGACTTTGACACAGACGGTATACATGTAGCCTACCAGACCGCTTGGCATCATGGGCACAGTCCATCTCAGTTCCATGTGACAGGTTTGCTGCGGTTGTTCCTCATGCACGCGTGCATGTGAGATGACATCAGGGCATGTGCTTGCGTGCATGCAGCGGCGTGCCACTTGTTGTTGCAATGTGGTGGTTACTGGACATGTCACAGTCACTGGGGTCGTGTTGTTGTTGTATGCACTTGTCGTCCATGCAAAGGTCCTGGTATGGGATTCCCGGGCGGGGGTGGGAGGGGTGCAGCACCCACAGACTCCAGGCGACCTATTCATGTCCACTGAGCGGTGTGTGTGTCCATGGGCGCTGGATCCATGTCGTGTCCTGGTTGTTCGTGCAGTTCCGTCCATGTGGGTGCGATACACAGACCCCATGCCACTGCCTCCCACGATGCATGCGGTGTTCCTGGATGTGATGGGGAACAGTGTGCATGTCCCGGTCATATCCGATGTCATGGCGATGTCGTTGATGGTGTGGTAACAGTTGCCGGTCGTTTGGTATGGCTGTTGTGGTGGTGACTGGCCAGTCCGTGCGGAAGCTAAGCATGGGTGCGGGGTTGGACATCATAGGTCAATCGGGGAACCTGCGTTGTGGTCCGACGAATTTACAGGTTGTCAGGTATGCGATGCCGTCCAGCAGGGCTTCCATGTCATTGGTGGTGTACATGTTTGCCAGCCAATGTAGCGGATGGTGGCTGTCAAGGTGTTGTTCGTAAGTTGTCCCTTGGAGGACCATGATGGGGCATGCTGGGTGACATTCGATGTAGCTGTTCTCGATGATCCGTCGTGTGGAGGCACAGTGGTCCCATTTCAGTGCGGGTGCGATGTTGGCCACATACGCCATGCCCCCATAGGCAGAGCAGGCCCTGTCGTGTGCGTCCAGAGGGAGGAGTAGTGGTAGCAGGTCCGCCTTTAGACATGCCGGGTTGGAGAGGCACATCTCCACGGGATGCTGGTAGGGACACCTCCGACAGTAGAAGACGGGCATGACGCAGCTGAACAATGTGATGCGGTAAGTCAGTCGGTAACTTACGTTCAGCAGGGACAGGAGATCGCATCCCAATATATGTATCAGGTTGGTTTTGTACAGCTTGACCTGTCCGGCGTAGTTGGGTAGGTGTGTTGCGGTTGCCATTTTGCAGCGGTGCGTTGTGGTGGCGTGCTCCGGCTGTGTGTGCAGTCTGCAATGTGCACGCTCCGAGGTTGCTGTGAGCTCTGTGTAGTCGTAGGGAGACAGGACTTGTGTTCTGTTGGCTTGTGCGGAGGACACGGGCCCTCATCCCACATGCTTCTCAGACAGTTCAAGGTCAGTGATGTGTGACTCCTTCCAATTAACTTGCATGTGGCCGACATGGGGGAGTGTTTTCTTTTTTCTTTCCCGTCCGTTGTGTTCTTCTGTGATATGCGCTATCTGCCCTGTGGTCGGTCTCCTCGGCATGCCTGTGTTGGTCTTTTCTTGGACAATGGCTGTATTCACCGGCTTCTTTCGTAGGGCTGTGGTTTCGGAGTTGGAATGGAAGGTCATTCAGTGCTGTCCTGCTCTCCCTTGTGTGGGCGGCAGGCTGCCTTTCCGCTCTGCGTTGGGCCTTGTGTGTGAATGTTATTCTTGGGCCACCTGTTGTCGGTCCCCGGGCTCTTTGGTGTTCCGTTTTATATGTCTTGTTCATATGTGCAGGGTGGTATGGGTGTTTCAGTGTGGTACTGGCGTTCCTCTTCCCGAAGGGGCCCTGCTTCTCCTAGTTGGTGTTGCCGCCGCTGTGTGCTACGCCATGTTTGTTACACTGGGGTGTGTCCTGCTGTTGCGTGACTTCACTGACATGTGTGCGTCGGTTGTGTGGCGTTGGGTGTTGTCCGTGAATTGGGCGTTGGGGACATGTCTGTGGCAGGCCTGTCACGTGTCATGTGCGTTCGGGGTGGGGCTGATGTGTGTGCTGCTTGGTTGTGTCCCTGTGTCTGTGTGCGACGCATGCATGGCGCTGCGGTTGGCCTCTGCGTTGTGCGCATGTGTGGCGGCGTCATCGCCGCTTTGGGGCCGTGACGGGGTCGTTGGTTCCTAGTCCCAGGTGGTGTGTACACATGTGTTACGAGATGTTACGATTTGGCCTGTGTGTCATATGTGGATGCAATGGTGGATGTGTAGTGTACACGCGGGGGTGGGGGTTGTCCACTTTTTTCCGCCCTTGCACTGTGTGCGCTGTTTGCGTGCACTTGTTGTGTGTGTGCCTACCTGCGTCTCCGCGGTACGTTGCGTCCTTGGTGGTGCATCAGCAAGAGCATGGGGAGGGCCTGCAGTGCTGGATTCATGCTCGGGGGAGCCGCTTCTTCGGTGTCCGTGCTCGGCGTACGTGTTACCGCTTCGGTTTGTCGTACGGTGTCTCTTAGCCGTGGGAGCCGTTTGTTTGCGGCATCGTAATTTGTACGCCGGGCGGGACGTGATTTCGTCGGACGGTGTGTGTCAATTGTGCTGCGCCGCTACGTGTACGGACGCACTTTGATGGCGGACGGTGTCGCTGGCTTGCCGGCGGTGTTTGGCCGACTTTTCCCATCGTAATAGGGCGGGCGTGTGGACTGCTGCGTGCCGGCGGTAACTGGTGGTTTTTGCATCCGCCAGCACGGCGGTTGTGCTTCCGCCCGCCATCGTAATGACCCCCAAAGTTAGTATACAAAAGAACTAACAAATAGAACAAAATAATAAACAATAAATTTAAAAAAAAACAAATTTAACTAATGAATTCTTTTCTCTTCTCAGCTTCTACAAACTGCACCAACAAAAAACATCCACGAAATTAAAGTCACCAACTACAACTAGTAAGTATTAATTTTTTTCCTATTAAAGACAAAACGATACATTTTGCTTTCATACCGACAGATAATATAACAGTGAATAAACAACGACCATCAATACATACCATCAACAAAAGTAAAGCAACACTAATGTAAGTATAATGTATATAACATTAATTATACTTAGGGCTCCCGGTTTTATGGTATTTATTTTTTTGCCATTTCCGTCTGTATTTATCCATATTTATTTTTGGGCATTTTTTCTGTATTTATCCACATTTATTTTTGCTACAAGCAAAAGACGAAGCTACAGCTAGTATTTTTCCACATTTATTTAAATTGACAATGCACACATGCGCTCACTTAAACTGGCGATTTGTTGTGGCTTTAGCAGTGCTTTAAATGGTCCGGTACTGAGTAATTTGAAAAGGAGAGTACCTGTACTTCTCAGTTTTGCTATAAAAACACTTTAGGATAGAGTACAAGCACTTGTCAGGAGCAAACATGTGCCAGCGCTTCTGTATTTCCATCTAAAGCCAGCTAGAAATCTGCCTCCCGTATGATTGAGTGACTGTCAGCCACATTTCCCAGAATCCTCTGCGTATCTCATGAGTCACTTAAGAGATACTGCCTCCTCGGTCTGCAGAGCTTCTTCAGAACCATAGAAAAATATGGAACTTGTCATGGGAGCCATTTGGCATTTTCAATTATTTCACCCATGATTTTTGCATTTTTCTCTGAGGCTCTTTAGCAGGTATGATGTGGGTGGATATAGCCCACTTGGTGACAGATTGCTATTGGTGTCTGACAATTTTGCATTAACGTTTACACCAAAATGACCAGTGCCCAAACAACATTAATTGTTCCTTCAGTTGTTGCAAACGTCGGTTTTGCAGCGGTCATTTAGTGCAAATTTCTCTGTAAAAGTGTCTTATACTATTTTTTTATTTTATTTTTTGCAGTCTGACTCAGTTTGGCCTGCATATTGTTTATAGTTTCAGCTTTCTGTTTTAGCAGATTCTTATCAGGCGGTAAACAGGTTAACATTTACACAAAACTGGTATATTTTGGTCCAGGAATTTGCTACTCACCCCAGAGCACAGTATCAGGTTTTATTTCAGAATCATTCACATGAACGCAGAAAAATATTGTTTTTTTCCGCAACAGCTTAAAATATTGTTCGCAGGGATTAAATGAGACGTTTCCAATTGTGGAGCTCAAAGCGTGTGTTCCTGAACAGATGACAGGAAAATCAATGCAAATGCAAACATCTTCTGCACACACAGGAGCTGGCGCGGGCGGGCTGTGTAATGCCCGACTTCCTTCTTTGATGAGTCAAGGAGGTTATCACCGGTGAGGGCAGCAGACTAGACGGAGCCTTAATACCCCTTTAAGTAACCGAAACCTTGAGGGCGCGAAGTGTCATATTAGAATACTGGAGTGGCTGCTGGTAGGCTTCAAAAATGAGCTGTGCGAACTGCTGTTAGATATCCGTCCTGGTTTGCTTCTAAGCGCTGTGCAGTTTGACAGGTGTACCTAAGCGCACTGTTTGTTTCCTAATTTCCTGTTGTTTTACTTTGCTCCTGCACCCCTTCCCGCAATGCCAATGCTTGTTTTTCTCCTGCTGCAGCACTGTGAATTGAAGTGCTTAAAACGTGCACTGTGTGGGGCCTGGGACAAGAGGAGTCAGGGGCGTTGGGGGAGGCTACGGCATGGGGTGAAAGAACAATAAAGCCTCGCTAACAAGTAAATGGTTTTCAAAAGACCTGTGAAGTACTCGGGTGCGGCTGTGTGTGTGCCCGGGAAGGAATTTCCAGCAGCAGGAAGGGGGCGTGGCGAGATAACTCTGGATTCGAGCATGGCAGTATTTTGCCGTTTTTACATATAAATACAGACAAAGGAAAAATTGTTTTCCGTCTGTATTTATATGTAAAAATCCGTTTAAACGGAAAACCGGGAGCCCTAATTATACTCCATGTTTATTATTTAACATTACATAATTATTAAACATAAATATATATATATTTACAGATATACCCCAAAAATGAAAGAAGGAGCAAAGTTCATTTCATCGCAAAAGGGGAAACTAATGCTTTGCTATATGGGTTACACTTATACCCAAGAAAAAGTTATTGAAAATAAAACATACTGGAAATGTAGCAAATATTATTCCAATGCCTGTTACGGGAGAGCCACTACAATAGATACTAATGTTGTAAATGTTAGAGAACACAACCATCCCCCAAATGTAACTGAAGTTGAAGTAAGAGATGCCCTAGAGACAATAAGGGAAGGAAGCACAAGCTCCCAACAAACAAGCACTCAAATACTGAAAAATGTTTTAACTAGAGTGCCAGAACATGTCACAGGACAACTACCTTCAATCCCCAATTTAAAAAGACTAATAGCAAATACTAGAAGAGCTACATCTCAAACTCCACCTAGCCCCCAAACTTTTAGAGAAATTGAAATACTTCCTGAGTACACCATCACCCACAAAGAGGAAAAATTCCTTATTTATGACAATGAAAGTCATGACAAAAGAATTATAATGTTTGCAACTAATACAAATTTACAAAAACTTAAAAACTGTGCAGCGTGGATGATGGATGGTACCTTTAAAGTTTGCCCCAAACCATTCTATCAGCTGTATACCATCCACGGAGAATATGAAGAAACAAATATCCCCTTTATTTACGCATTATTGCCTAATAAACAAAACACAACTTATGTAGAACTACTAACTACAATAAAACAACTCACAGAAAACTACTGTCCCCAAAGAATCATAATAGACTTTGAGCAAGCAATGATTCAATCCATCCTCAAGCTATACCCACCCACTGCAATACAAGGGTGCTATTACCATTTTAATCAGAGCATATGGAGGCACCTACAGAAATCTACTTTGAGCATAGATTATTCAACAAATAGCAACTTTGCTTATCAAAATAAAAAATTAATTGCCCTGGCCTATGTCCCAACTACTGAAGTAGCCAATCACTACAACTTACTTATAGAAAGTCCTTTCTATCAAGCTAACGAATCTCAATTAAGTCCCTTCCTAGACTACTTCGAAGACAACTGGGTGGGAAGGTTGCATAGGTCAGGGCACCGCAGACAACCTAAATTTCAGATCCCCTGGTGGAACGTATATGCCAGTACTGTGGCTCAAAATGCCAAAACAAACAACGCGGTGGAAGGATGGCATAATGCCTTCCAAGCCACAATAGGAAGGGGACAACCAACACTACATAAACTAATTGAAGCAATTAAAAAAGAACAGAGCTACCAAGAACTCAGACTTGAGCAATCACTAAGTAAAATAGGCCCTAAACTAAGCAAACAAACTAAAACCATGGGGGTCATTACGATGGCGGTCGGAAAACCTCCCCGACCGCCATGGTAGCGGGAAAAGACCGCCCGCATGGACTGCGGCATCACCGCCGGTCGAATTACGATGACCCGCGCTTGAAATCCGACCGCGGCGGTCAGATCACGGGCCTTAACATTGCGGCGGTTGCTGCTACCCGCAGCACCGCCGCGATGTCCAAATGGGCATGTCCAGCATTTCCCTGCACTATGTGGCAGGCACTGCACAGTGCCTGCCACCTGGTACAGGGGAATGTCGGGGGGGACATGGGTACCCCCAGTGCACCCGCACTGCCCCCAAACATCGGGGGCCCACCACGGGCCACCGGAAGACAATCTCTGCATGCCTTTCCATGGCGGTCTGACCGCTGCGGAAAGGCTGGCTACCGCCGGCATCATAATCGTGCCGGCGGAGCCTGCTCTGCACCGCCACCATTATCCCGGTCCTTTTCTGCCCGCCAGGCAGGAGTGCGGATGGCGACCGGCGGAAAAGCGGCGGTCGGAATTTCCCACCGCCGCGGTCGCCACCGCCATCCTAATCGGACCGGCGGTTTTCTGGCTTGCGGTGCGGGCGGATCTCCACCGCCGGTCCGGCGGGCACCGCCGCCGGCCGGGCAGTCGACATCCGACCGCCATCATAATAGGCCCCCATGTACGAATACCTGCAAAATAAAACTATGGGCCCGATTATGATCTCGCTCGGACGGGCTCCTGACAGCATCCGTCAGGAGTGAGTCCGAGTCGTAAGCGCGATTTCCGGACAACTCATACCGCTGTACGAGCGAGCAAGTACGATGCGCATATAGCCTTGTGCTCCGAGCGACTCGTATCCGTCAATGAGACCCTCCGGACGACTCCGACATGGCCGACGAGCACAGCGCAATGGGGCAGATTTCCGAGCGACCAAGTACGATGCGCGCGTCGAACAGCCGGATCGTGTTGGAGACTCCAACACGAAAAGGCTCCAGGAAGCGGACTTTGGGGGGCCGTAGCGGGCCCCCCTTCACCCGTAGCCCTACGACTCGGTCAAGTCCCCCCTACACATGCATGTACAGTGCGGGGGCACCGATGCGTCCCCACGACAAGGGGTTCCCTTTTCCGCGACATACTTTTTTCGCAATGGAAGCCTATGTACACAACGTCCATCAGGCTCCCATTAACTTCAATGGGGCTCCGAGCGACCTGAGTCCATCAGCGTGTACTTGCATCATACTCAGGCGTTCGGAGCCCAGGAGCACGAGTCGGTCGGAAAGCTCTACGGGACCGAGTCGGCCGTAGGGCTTTCCGAGTGAGCACTAGCGGTGGTGGTGGGAGTGCCGCCGGGCGCTGACGTGGGGCAGGGGAGGGGCAGGGTGGGGGGTAGTAAACTACGGATTACGGCCGATTACAGGTAAGTACACATATAAATAAATAAAATGAATTTTGTTGCGCGCGCTGCATCGCATTTGGCGATGCAGCGCGAGAAACAAAATTTGTTTTATTTATTCATATGTGTACTTACATGTAATCGGCCGTAATCCGTAGTTTACTACCCCCCCCCACCCTGCCCCTCCCCCCGCCCCACGTCAGCGCCCGGCGGCACTCCCACCACCGACCGCTACTGCGAGTGAGATCGTAATTGGGTCCTAAGTTGTATCCAACTACACAAGGTCTAGAATACCTAGACATAATAGCAAAATCAATTCTTTAAACTAAACAAAATACTAAACATAATTAAAACATTCCAACTATAAAACATAGAAACATAATTTTTTTTTAATATTTATAATTATGTCATAAAATTGGAAATATAGCAAAAATTATGACATAATATACATATTAAATATAAAATAAACAATGAAAAAATAGATACATTTCCCGCCCATAGTAAATAAAAATAATACTCACAGTTAAGTAGCAGTAGAATATCCTCGAAAACGATAAAATCCTCAGCAAACAAAATAAATTAGAATCCAGTTCTTTTCAAAGCCCAAAGAAAAATGCAAAAATACAACTGTAAAAATAAAATCCAATGCCGCAATCCTCTTAATAACAAAACCCTCAAAAACCCAAAAATAGTGTAGAAAAAAACGCTCCAACAACCCCGGAAAAAAAGGAAATGTCAAAAATCTTCTTATCAAACAAGGATAACATTTTCCTTTAAAAAAAAACAAAAAAATGCGTTGGTAAGTCGATCCGTTCAGAAAATCCAATACCTGTAAATAAAAAAGTAAACAACACCCACCCACAACACAAATACAAACCCACAAGCATTACTATCAACATTAAAAACACAACAATACATTTAATAAACACATAACTAGCACTACATAACACTCTAATTATATCCAACACTACGTCCAACACATAAAAAACTAAGGGGCCTATTACGATGGCGGGCGGAGGCACCACCGCAGTGCTGGCGGTGGCGGAAAATGCCATTTTCCACACGCCAGCGGCGGTCTCCACGCCTGCCATATTAGTATGGTCAAACAAAGCCCATTTCCCATCCGCCGCGGTGCGACGCGAACCACCAGCAAAATGCACACGCCACCGCGGCGGTGGTAGCCAATGGAGACCCTCCGCCGTGAGGAATGACGTCCCGACCGCCGTACAAATCAAGATGCCCCAAACAGCCAGTCGCACCGCAGCGGAGAAACCTCCCAACCAGAGACGGCGGAAGCACAACAGCGGAGCGCGAAACCTGATTCCTGGTCCCATCCGCCCGGTCCCGAGCGCAATGGATCCAGCTCTACACGTCTTCCCGGCGCTGTACCTGATACACCACCAGCAACTCATGCACCGTCGCGGACGACACCGCAGGTACGCAATAACACAACTCCACACACAACAACAGCACACAACTCATGGACAGATATAGGGTTCCTGTGCAAACCAGGCACCCTGGTGGGGACAGGAACACATCCAGAAGTGTACGCACACATGTCCTACCTCTCACCAAATCACCCCTCCGCATCCATGTCACTCACCAACCACGATCTTGATGTAATGTCCCGGTCACGTCACTGCAGCGGTGAAGACGCGGGAAAACATGCGCACAAGGCAGAAGGCAGGGCCAGCGCAAGGCATGGGCAGTGCACAAAGATCATAGGGCCACACCTCCAGCCTCCACACAACAGGCCCCCCCAAACATGAAGGGACATGCCATGTGCCAACCCTGTGCTCCCCCATGCACAATAACCAGCCAGGTGAACCCACACCCTGCACCACACACAAAACAACTAGGGAGACAGCACAGCAGGTGGGGCTGCAGAGGAACACACAGCACAGAAGCACAGGGCCAGGGCAACCCACACACCACACCTACACCACACTCATAGCAAGAAAACAGAGTCCAAGCACACAATTAACACCCATACAGATAAGGAACAATCACTGAACTGGACACACAGCCTGCCAAGTCACACAGACATACCCCACACTGACACATAGCCACATACACAGACCAGATGTCAGCAGCAATGGAGGACAACAAATAGGAAATCTAAAGTGAGGTGCACACAAATGGTAGGCCAAGGAGCTAACCACTAAGCATGTGTACACCACATGCAAGAGAAGGAACATATAACAATACCCTCAGCCTATCAAATCACACATGGCTGGCACAGTGAGTGAAGTCAAACCACAGTCACCTCAGTGCAACAACTCATGGAGACAGCAAGGCAACCCATGGACAGGCACAGGGATGAAAGGAAGGGTCTGAAGTCCAACAGTGAACAGTCACATATCTGCATCCAACTACCTTACCGGTGTATGTCAGCAGCACAACACACAGGGCCCCATTGTAACACTCCATGACTGTCAAACACAAGTAGGAACCTTCACACATACCCCACCCCCACCTCCCTCACACCTGCAGCACACAACACCAGTGTCCAACACACAGAAGGGTACCAATAATGTCCGGTCAACACACTGACAAACAACCACACTCCCTGGGGGGTATCCACAAACATCACACACACACACCCAGGGATGCCTGAACCAATGCTTGCACAAAACCAACAGCCAAACACAAAACTCCATTACAACACACACAGAAGTACAACCAGACCAGACCTGACCTGTGCAGCAAAAATGTGGGAAGGAAATGGGAGCCCAGACAGAACAGGAGTACCCAACCTCATCAGTCAGGAACAATGCACAGACAACACACCACAACACAGACAAGAAGTGCATCACCACAAAACAATCATGGACACAAACTGGGAGAAATGGGCCTACAATGATACACAGACAGACATACCACACCACCCATAAAGTCAACATGGTGTCATAATGTACCACATGCTTGCACATGCACAATAATGACAACTGACAGCTCAAATATGAGAGGAAAAAACACCCAGGACGCACCCAAAACAAGCACAGGAACAAGAATAGCCCCAAGTGCATGTGACAGACACACAAGTAATGCACACTACATTGGCAAGACACAACTGACTGAAAGACAACACACCAACAAAACACACACACTGACATGCAAATACAACAACACACACAGAGCATCTGTCAGCTGCAATATACAACACAGCCCAAACACTGCCCACATCCACATCAAACACACAACAGATGCACATGCCAATACATCACATTGCAAACACAGCAGGACATCAGGGGATGCACACCAGGCAAGGACAGGGCAACATACACTCACAGCACTGCATGCACGACAAGCAGTGTGTGCACACTAAACATACCAGTTCCACACAGACATGAGTGACACACCATGAACACCCACAACACCAATCAGCACAGCACACAGACAACATCATACTCAGGAAGTGAAGCAGTACCTCAGCAAACACACATACAGCTAACCCAACATCCACAGATGCACAAGTCTGGGACACCTAGGTGAAAACAACATGACCAGAGGACTGTGCAGCACAAACAGTTGAACTGCATCTGAGCAACCATGGCTGCAAAACAGTATCAGAAAATCACATATAACCAATAGGGAAACTGTCATGAGTGGCACATTGGTCCTGTGCACAGATCAGCACCACAAACCATAGTGTAACAAATGAAGTGATGGGGAGGCACACACACTGTCAACACAAGGGGACAGCTGACCTGAGAGTGAAGTGTTGTGTACGTCAGTAGTGGACATGGCAGGAGTGCACCATACACAAATAGATGGAGTGCAGACTCACAATGGGTATGCATCAGAAGCACAGATAGGAGATGGTATGACTCCACACCCCACATGCCATACTGGAGGCAAAAAAGCACCAAGTGACAGCAATGCATGAGAAAACACACCCACAATGTCAGTGTGGCTGAGCAGGTCTGCATAGTGACCACAAAGAGTATCAAAACACATGGCTGATCAACAAAACACAACACTGAATTGCCAGTCACACACTCTGCATACCCACAATTGACACGAACAACAAGTTGAAGTCCCCCAGAAGTGCAAGGAGACACCAACACATTGCACAGGTCACAACCTACAACTCCCACATGTGCACACAATCACAAGCACAGGGCTGACCAATCAAGCAAACAGGCACTCAAATCCTGGCTGACAATGTGTGCAGTTGACATTGCAGGGGCACACACACATCAACACTACAGACAAAGTCACCCCTTCACACTGCACACTTCTTGACCACCCAAGTGCACACATAGAAATCAACCCATGTGACTAGGATGACTGGCCATCACAAGATGACCATACACCAACACTGCTGTGAACACATCAAGTAAGATCACACATACATGATGACCCTGGTCAGCCTGGCTGCAATCCTGTGGATAGAATCCCACCTTGTGCTGGCAGTGCATGCAAACAAGACATGTGTACAACATAGCTAACCTGACAAAAGAATGATTATGATAACAGTAGTCCATCACAAACCACCATCATTGCACCCCCAAGCCTCAGAGTCAACAAGAACTGAAGTGCCTGTCACCCCTGTAAAACCCTTAAAAAGTGAGACAAGCCATTGGCAATGTTGAAGTGGCATACAGAGATGTGTCACAGTAAACCATACCCACACAGAAAACCCTTTATTCAGCAAGGACACTGACAAAACAGACAACAGGAGTAACTGTCTTTATTCACATATCACACAGATAGGCACCAATAGTAGACAAGAGCAAGGCCAGTGGCCAGCACAAAGTGCAGATGAGGTACATGAGAAGCTGCACAGGGAAGGGGCAAACAACAGTGAACATCAAGGCCAGTGGCCAGTCCAAGGTGCAGATGAGGTACATGAGAAGCTGCACAGGGAAGGGGCAAACAGCAGTGCACATCAAGGCCAGTGGCAAGTCCAAGGTGCAGATGAGGTACATGAGAAGCTGCACAGGGAAGGGGCAAACAGCAGTGAACATCAAGGCCAGTGGCCAGTCCAAGGTGCAGATGAGGTACATGAGAAGCTGCACAGGGAAGGGGCAAACAGCAGTGCACATCAAGGCCAGTGGCAAGTCCAAGGTGCAGATGAGGTACATGAGAAGCTGCACAGGGAAGGGGCAAACAGCAGTGAACATCAAGGCCAGTGGCCAGTCCAAGGTGCAGATGAGGTACATGAGAAGCTGCACAGGGAAGGGGCAAACAGCAGTGAACATCAAGGCCAGTGGCCAGTCCAAAGTGCAGATGAGGTACATGAGAAGATGCACAGGGAATGTGTGTGACTGTACCCTGCCATGGTCAGCAACACAGTCAGGGGGCTAACAATGGGCAGTCCAGGCACCGCTGTGGGAGAGACAGGTGTGTGAGGGGGACTTCCACTCAGACTTGGCTGTCAGTCGGACTGGGAGGTGGCTGAATGTCGGGGACAGTTGGAGGACTGGACCGGGGAGAGAGAGGCCCAGCTGAGGTAGAGCCATCAGTGGCTTTTGAAGCCGGAGGGCTGCTTGGACCAGGTGGTGTGGTGGCACATGGAGGTGGAGTCATGCTGCCGTGAGACACAGTGTGGGTGGGAGATTGTGGAGTGGTGCCTTTCCACTTCTTGGGGATTCTAAATGGCTTCCCTGTCTTGGTATTAGTGGTAAGTGGGGCGGACACAACAGGCACACTCACCACCAAAGCTGCATCAGGTGCAGACGGTGGCCCTCCCTCTGGGGACCTGCTGGATCCAGCGGTACGCTTGGCCTGGCCTTGCCTTTGCCCCTCCATCCCCTGTTTACCAGGTGTCCCCCCTACAGTGCCCTCCTTTCCCTGTTTCACAGGGCTCGGGATGGGAGTTGAGGTCGTGGGTGAATCTGCCTTGGAGCTCTTCTTATGTGTATTCTTAGCAGGCACCAGCTTCTCAGCGGGCACAGAAACTGTCTGCTTGTCTTTGCGAGACGCTTTTGGGACAGGACAGTCCTTGGCTGGGGATGCCTCTGAGGCATGTGAGCCTGAGGCCTGCTTCTTGGCTTTATGGCCCTGGGTGTCGCCTGACGGGCTTTTGCCTTTGCGCTCTGGGGTGGTTTTAGTTTTCTGTGGGGATGGTGTCTGCGCCCTGGACCGCTTGGGCTGCTGCTGCTGTGTGCTGCGTGTGCTGTATCTTGCCCTTGAGCTCTGTGGTGTGTGGTCACTATCTTCAAATGTAGCCACTGGCAGGGGGGTGGCGAAAGGGACTGGAGCTGGACTCTGTGACTGTGCCAGCTGAATGGCTGTCGTCACTACGGAGGACAAAGCTTGGACAGTCCAGTGTAGCCCACCCACGTCTGAATGAATGCCCTCCATGAAAGCAACGACCTGTGCCAATTTTTTGTCGTGGTCTAGGAAGGCGTTGATGAGAGTTGTCTGGCCCACACACAGCTGGCGCAAAAGGTCCACAGACTCAACACTGAGGGAAGCAGGGGAGACAGGGGCAGGGGCAGCGGTGCCTGGGGTGCCTGGGGTGAAGGACACTCTTCCCTTCTTACTGGTGCGAACACGGCCAGCACAAGTGGAAGTAGGTGGGAGGGTGGGTGCTGGACGCTGTGTGGTGGAAGAGGAGGCAGAGTTCCCGCTCCCTGTGCCCACCAACAGAGATGTGTCACCGCTGGCGTCAGATGACTATGAGGTTGGTGTCTCTGGCTGTGATTCCTCAAGCAGACTCCTGTCCCCCTCCGAGGCGGTGGTTACATCAGTGTCACTGTGCTCGTGTGTAGCAGTCGTGCTTGATGCCTCACCTCTGGTGTCCGTCCCCTGTCCTTCCGTGCCCACGGGAGATGCTGCATGAGAGAGAGAGATATAGGGTCAGTTCATTGGCATCAACACAACCATCATATGCAAGCAAAGCACTAAACAAGATAATGATATCTCCATGCTGCACACCACCCTGTGCAGTAACATTGTGCAACCTCAATTCTGAATTCGAATTTTGCGTGTTATCAAGCAAACGTGGCATAAGTGAGCCATGTGATGACCACACAGCCAAATTGCCTGCCGGTGGCTCCGTTTAACCAGACACACAAATACCTCTGAGCACACCTAGGGCCCTGAGGGGGGCAAATATGTACCTCCCAACATGTTGCCACTGTCACATCTGGAGGGACCAGAAGGGGACAACACAGATACAGACTACAACATAACAGTCCACAATGGCCATGAGCACATGCCATCCACCATGTCGTACTTTGGGGCCCAAATACAGTTGCACATTGGTGTCAGATGTCTAGTCCTCACAATTCTGAGGTCAGGCAATGCACACATTGATGAAAGCACACTCAGATGATGCACACTGCCGTTCCCTTCCATGGGATTTCCATGACTACCCCAATGCAGACAATGCCAGAAGGCCACGACTCAGAATGCAATGTCAAGGGCCATTACCCCAATGGCATGAGAAAGTACAGGTAGGGAAAATGCATGACAGCTGCACCCAACACAGAGGCCACTTACAAGCCACTGCATCACACTACCAACATCACCGGGCCCAGCGCTGGCCCAAGCTGTGAACACATGCAGCCACTCACAACCAAAGTCACCCTTCCCAGAATACTCACCCCCAGCTTGCGGCTGATGCTCCTTCAAACGTGCATCCAGCTCAGGCTGGCCATCAGTGGTGTCATGCTCCTACGCGCCAACCTGCCAGTCCGAGGGATCAGCCCCAGCGTCAACTCCGCCACGTTCTTGCTCAGCCGGCAGATGTCATCCCACCTCTTGTGACAGTGCGTGCGGCGTCGGTTGGAGACACCCAGAGCCAGCACCTTGCATGCAATGGCCCTCCACACGGCCTTACGCTGGTGGACTTTGAGCTGCAGGCATGGGAGACAAGAGGGGGAAAAAATCAGTGCCATAGTGTTATGTACCACTATCTCACAGTACAGGAGCATGATACTAACTCATCCCAACTTCACAGATATGTGTAGCAGAGACAATAATGCATCTCACATGGTACATTAGCATGGAAGAATCATACGCAAATGCATGCAGGTATGAGGGTGGACACAGTACCTGCCCATCTCATACACATGCAGGATGCCAACACAGAAAGCTATGTGTAGGCTGCCCACATCTACTGTCCATTTTGAGGGTGAGCAAGACATGCATGACATTTCAATATATGTTCAGGGGAAGACTCACTGTGTCCAACACTGCACAGCCCTCAATGTCCTTGCCCTGTGAATGGCTCACTGTGTCATGGAGGTCACATTGAGGGACATGATCCTACAAACCCACACCCTCTCACAGGGCCTGTCGTGTGCAATCTATAGGGCTGAGATGGCTCTTTGATGGAGAGTCCTGGAAAAAACACACATGTGACACTCTGTACATTCAGTGATGTGTCCTTGTCTGCTTGGGCAGTGACTGTGCAGGCCAGGTGTGATCACACTGAGGTCCAACGTGGGGCATCAGAAATGTCACATGAAGGGACAATTTGAGAGCGGTAACAGTGCCTACACATGCCAGTCTTTACACATGCTGGTGGAAATGGAAGGGGCTGTGCACAATAGTACGGCAATCAACTGTGTCATAGGTGAATGACCACCAAGAGTGTCACCCTCGGGTATTGACGTCCTGAGCATAGAGTTGAACTATAGATGATACCAATTTTGAGTCAGACACAATTCCATCACTACCCTCTGGTCGAAAAGCCTTGCTAAGGCCATAGATGAGCCTGTGAAGGACATCAGGGACCCACACAGCCATTCACACAAGCAATTACTGTCCTGACTCCTGCATTACCAACTTGCTGCGTCACTGTATGGCTGACAAGACAATACATGTCCCCAGTGCTTAATTTGTAAAATTTGAAGTCCAGGTGCTCAAATGTTTGTCGGAGGCCACACCCAATTCTGCCGGCTCCGCCCACTTACTCTATTGGCCCCACCCACATCCTCAACTAGCACTGTTGAAAGTCAGATGTAATACCTGATCTGATTTTCAGCAAGGGAGCCTTCCGACTGATGCAAATAAGTAAATATAACATCTGCACCTAGACAATTCACTTCATATAGTGTTAAGACTGGTTTAAATATTAGAACAATAAAACGTGATAATTTGTTTTATAGTGCTTGCTAACTGTGGACTTTGTCACTTTAAAGCACTGTAAATAATAAGGGGCAGATTTACAAGGCTCTTGCGCCACTTTTGTGTCACTTTTCCCATGTTAAAAGTGACGCAACAGTGGCGCAAGGGGCTTGTAAATCTGCCCCTAAGTGTTACTATTCAGTGGATCTACTTCAGAAGGATGAATGACTAAGTGTGAAGTTTGCAGATTACACATACACATACATATATATATATGCACCCATCTCGACAGGTGGAGCATATCTCACTGAGCTATGGTGTCGGTCACAGTTCAGGCGTGTAACTTATGCTGGACTTGTTAAACACAGTGTCACACTGTGACATACATTCCGTGAATGTGAGGATGTAGGAAAGAGAGGAGGTGAAGGAGGTGTGCGTTTAGAAACAAAAAGAAGCAGTCTCAGAGACAGCTGTGTAGACCACGAGAATTTTTAACAATAAATTGATACACAAAAAGAAAATATGTAAGTGCGATAGTAGGAGAGGGAATGCCGAAAGATGTCATTTTCCTCAAAACGTGAGAAGGCGAATGCAAGCTAAGGAGTGAGAAAAAGTGATGACACCTTTACTCAGTCCTTTCCTTAAGTATGTTTAACTGAGCGTGAATAAAAACTAGAAAGGGACACTTCTATTTCCAACATAAGAACCGTTCCTCTACCTTTTTTCAATAATAAATACATTGTTCCATGACACTTCTACTAACAGGAAAAGTATAGACTGTCAGGAAGTCACAGGACTTCATAGGGCTACATTTCCCTCATGTTCCATCAACCACATGAAGCAATATCTGGCTATGCATAAATAGTTAATTGTCACAAGAGGGGCGAAGGGCCAACTTTCTGTCTCCACCCCCATTTTTGACACAGGTGAGGTCACCAGATAGTCAAAACTACATTCATCAACATGGAAAAAGAATTTAACGAAGCTGGTAAACCTAAGATCTGCATTTTTCTGGTAATAACACAGGGAAAGTTAATGCATATTTTACACACGGTCATCTGAGTAGCGTAAACTGCTTAGTAATAGAGTTGTATGTCCCTCTAAGTTGTGTCCAGGCATTACAAGGAAGCAGGCCCACTGTTCGAAAAGGACGCTTAAGCAGCGCATCCTGGGCTGGAAACAAAAACATTATACAACTTAAATGACGATAAACTGTGTCAGAACACCCAGAAAATCTGGGCCATATGACTACAGCATCAGAAGGACTCACAGGCAAGGCGATCAGGTGACTCTATTCAGTGCTTAATTTGTAAAAGGAATGAGTGAGAGTGCCCACAGCTGTGCTCCATGACCTCCAATGGTGCTAGTAAATGTCTACGCACTGATTACCAAGGCTGCGTAGTTCAGAATTCATCTCATTCTCAGGCCTCCTTAATCTATTCCCAGACACTACCTGCCTCTGTAGCTCACTGTTGTTGGTACCTGCATTCTCCCTTTGTTACTTTTTACATATTTATTTTACTTCTCCTTTCCCGTTTGTGTGTTTTTCACCTCGCTTGCTCTCGCCGGGAGCCGCTCTGTCAATATCTAATGAGCAAAAGCAAGTGCCTGGTTCAAATTAAGCACGGCTATTTCACAGGAATATAACTTTTTCCCCCTTTAACAGGTCATGTTTATCAGGGTATGTTGGAAATCTAGTTCAAGTGCACTGCCTACAACTCCCAGAATACATTCATTTGCTAAACAAGAGAGAGAAGACAGGAACAGGAATTGTGATTGCCATGCAGTCATCTGGTGGCACAAGCTTCCAGGTCACATCAAAAATTGAAGGTTTGAATATTCTATATTCTTTATAAAGCTCTTCGAGACGAAAGAGTATGCCCCAAGAAAGTAACAAACTCGAGAATGTGTTCTAAGTAAATAAAGCGCACTGTTAGCACTTACTGCATGAAAAGCAAAATTGAACTAAAAACCAAACGTTAGAAACAAAACACACATGTAACATCAACACTTTATCAGTTACGTACAGAACTTCAAATAGGTCTATATAGGTATTAGGTTTTTTTCCTTCGTGGGCGACAGCAAAATGGGTGACAGAGGAAGATGTATCCTGCATATTCTGGGGACACCACTGCAGCGCGTGTTTAAACAACAGAACTGCTTTACTGGGGACGTTGAAGGGAGGGCAATATTACTGATTTCCTAACCTGCCCTGCAGTTTTATCAGGCAACTAAAGCAAATGTTCTTCTCCGTTCCCATGCTGACCACATGCCCAGGGTCACAATGAATCCTGCTTGCAGCTTCCGAGCTTCGGCACACACTCTCCCCTTCCCGGGCCCAAGCACACCACTACGCCAGAGCGGTCAGTCTGTGTTATGTTCTCACCATCCCACCAGCCGTGCGGATGGCGGGAGGGGCTCGATGCTTACCTTGTGGGTCCACCCCAGGGAGGAGAGGAGCCTACCAGCGAAGCAGAGCAGGCAGAGACAGACGACCAGTGACATGACAGTTCCCGAGGGCCACTGGGGAGAACAGGTATTAAAATACCAAAATATATCCGAAAGAGATTAAACATGGCACGGAAAAACAGCACTTCAAATGCAAGTCAAAGAATAGATAGATAGGAATACAGACAGAAAGGGGTTAAGGCCCTGCCCTTCCAGCCTTCTGACCCGGGGATTGCACAAGGTGCCCGGCGGTGGCATGATTGCTCCTTAGACTCGGAGTCGGTTCATACTAAGTTTACCAACCACCAGGGTGTCCACACTAAACTAAAGAAACAGCAGCATTGCTTTGGTTACTTACGGGTTACTGCCTTTAATAAGAAGAGGCCTGCTGCTGTACACTGACTGCACGACACGCTTTCTGCTTCAAATAATAGTGCCGTTGACGTTGTGCTGAAGTGCTGGTGGTCGTGACCCAAGTGTGTGTGCGCCGGAGCGTAGAATTTAAAAAAGGTTACGCACGCTGCCACGGCTGCCACAGCCTATCAGAACCAAATCTAGCCCAGTCAGTGGCCTGCCCACCGGTAACACTGACTGACTTCTCTGAAGTCAAATTGGCATGAATTTATTATCGGCTCAGCAGCACTCTTCACCGGGGACTCGATAGATTGTGAACACTGCAGTCAACAATCAATTTTTGTGAGACGCATGACTTGCAGTCATTGATGTGTGGTGGCACTCGGGTGTAGACCCGGCCCTGATAAATAAGTGCCGGTGCTAAGCACCGGAAAGCACCGGCACAAATTAAGCACTGCATGTCCCTCCAGTTCTGATGTTCAGGCAGGGAAACGTGTGAAATAGGCTACATACCCCTTTCACCTTGTGACAGCATGCTAGGCAGTGCATGACACAAACCCACACTCTCAGGCACATACTGCACCACATCAACGTCATGTGTGCACCCCCTGCACTCTCACTTCTACTTTGAAACACTTACCACGATATTTGGAGCACCATATAGCCTCCCATACTGTGTGAGCACCTTGTCCACCAGGACCTCCAGCTCCTCGGTGGTGAAGGGACTGGCACGGATCTTCTCAGTCCTCGCCATCACTGTGTCCAGGAGACAGGAGCAGCAGCAGTTGGTGGTGAGGGGTGGTAGGTAGCAGGCTCTGGAGACAGGAGCAGCAGCAGTTGGTGGTGAGGGTTGGCAGGCAGCAGGCTCTGGAGATAGGAGCAGCAGCAGTTGGTGGTGAGGGGTGGCAGGCAGCAGGCTCTGGAGACAGGAGCAGCAGCAGTTGGTGGTGAGGGGTGGCAGGCAGCAGGCTCTGGAGACAGGAGCAGCAGCAGTTGGTGGTGAGGGTTGGTAGGCAGCACGCTCTGGAGACAGGAGCAGCAGCAGTTGGTGGTGAGGGGTGGCAGGCAGCAGGCTCTGGAGACATGAGCAGCAGCAGTTGGTGGTGAGGGGTGGCAGGCAGCAGGCTCTGAAAGCTGTGGAAATGTGAGGCTCTCGCCCACACATATATAGCCCCCTGGGGTGGTTTCAGTGGTTCTAAGCTGCTGAAATTGGTGTTTCAGAACAGCCTTTTTCAAATGCATCCAATGACCGCCTCCACGGTGGCGGAGCACGCCTACCGCGATTTTCAAAATAGCATTAGGCTACCGCGATTGCAGTTCCCATTGGCTGTAAGGGCATGGTCCATGGGGGTGACACACCGCAGGGGCCAGCCTGGCGCTACCGCGGTCGTGCATCCTTCAATTGCATCCAATGACCGGCTCCGCGGTGGCGGAGCACGCCTACCGCGATTTTCAAAATAGCATTAGGCTACCGCGATTGCGGTTCCCATTGGCTGTAGGGCATGGTCCATGGCGGTGACACACCGCAGGGGACAGGCGGTAGCTACCGCGATATGTGTGCCATGCCTTGCTGAGAATGACTGGGATTGGGGTGGCAGAGCATGCCATCCGCCATTTGGCCATGTGTATATGTCAGACACTACCGCGATTGTGGCTGGGGCATTGGCGGTGACACACCGCAGGGGACAGGCGGTAGCCACCACGATATGTGTGCCATGCCTTGCTGAGAATGACCGGGATTTGGGTGGTGGAGCATGCCAACCGCCATTTGGCCATGTGTATATGCCAGACACTACCGCGATTGTAGCTGGGGCATTGGCGGTGACACACCGCAGGGGACAGGCGGTAGCCACTGCGATATGTGTGCCATGCCTTGCTGAGAATGACTGGGATTTGGGTGGTGGAGCATGCCAACCGCCATTTGGCCATGTGTATATGCCAGACACTACCGCGATTGTAGCTGGGGCATTGGCGGTGACACACCGCAGGGGACAGGCGGTAGCCACTGCGATATGTGTGCCATGCATTTGAGGCAGTGACCGTGATTTGGGTATCAGATCACCTTGACAGCACTTATGGACACGTCATGCAGTGTGATTGGCCAAAGGCAAGTCCTCCACAGTGCACAGTAGACACATGATTCATGGCACAAGATTGTGCACTCAATGCCAATTTGACCTTTACCCCACTGCTGACTGCACATGCCATGTTGTTGTATATGATTAGGAACATTGGCATGTACTCACTCACATGTCACTTGTGGTTTTCTGGGCATGTACACAGAACAGTGTTGTGATGGACTCTACAATGGGTACACATGTCAATGTGTGAAAGGGCTGAGCAACTTACAGTGATGAATGTCTCACTACAGAATGTGCAGATTTGACTGTCTACCTTTCCTGGCTCATGCACATACTTGTCAATAAACGCACAGTGTTGGGTCATTGTGTGGTTGATGTGTGCCTGTGTGACTTACACAAGAAGGTGTGGCAATTACAGCAGCTATGTAGGAGACAGTAGTGTTGCAGTTTCACACATATGCTTTTGGTACTACTCTCTGGGCTGCCCATGCAAGATGTGGCCATGTCCCTTTGTGCATTCACATAGTCGGATATTGTTTGTGAGATGCTAGCTGTGTGAAAAGTCCACAGGTGTACGGATGGTGTATCTGAAGGTGTCCCTACAAGTAAGTTGTTTTGTAAGGTGTACTGTGGTGCTAGTCATTGTTTCCGTTGTGTCATTCAAAACGTAAGATGTCAGACACATCTCCTGGTGTATTGCGTTGACATGTGTCCTCTTTCATCTCACCTAGGAGGAGACCAAATCTGCATCGTCCCTTCACAGTGCTGGCAGACATGGAGGATGAGGAGGTAATACTGAAATTCCGGCTGGATCGAGACACCCTCCAAGACCTATGTGCTATGTTGGAGCCCCACCTGCAGCCTCGCAGGACATATCCGGGTGCTTTCACAGCAACGTCGAAGGTGATGGCGGCCCTGCATTTTTTTGCTTCTGGATCTTTCCAGCACACGGTGTCCAGCGCAGGTGGGATGTCACAACCTATGTTCAGTATGGTGATACGGGATGTCCTGTCCGCTATGATGATCTACAAGGACCGATATATCCATTTCCTCAGGAGGCATGAATTGGCGGCTGTGAAGGGCGATTTTTATGCACTTGGGCACATTCCCAATGTTGTTGGTGCCATTGACTGCACACATGTTGGCCTGGTTCCACCACAGGCACGGGAGCACATCTACAGGAATAGGAAACATTTCCATTCCATCAATGTGCAGGTGGTGTGCCAGGCCGATATGATCATCTCACACGTCTGTGCCAAATTTCCTAGCTCCGCCCATGACTCCTACATCATGCGTAACAGCATTGTGCCACAGCTGATGGATAATCTGCTTCCGGAGCGTGCATGCATTGTGGGTGAGTACGCAGTGCCAAGTAGCGTGCTGTGTGTGTGACATGCTGTCCTCCGCCACAGTTGTATTACAAAGTTGGTCTGTGTATCTCCCACCTAGGTGATTCTGCATATCCCAACCGTCCTTGGTTGCTGAGCCCACTGCGAAATCCCAGGACCCCAAGTGAAGTCCGCTACAATGATGCCCATGGGAGGACACGTCGTGTGGTGGAATGTACTTTTGGTCTCCTGAAGTCAAGGTTTCGCTGCCTGGACAGGACCGGAGGTGCATTGATGTACTCGGCCAAAAAGGTGTGTCACATTGTAGTTGCATGCTGCATGCTGCACAACCTGGCCTTGCGCAAGGAGATCCCCCTGCTCCTGGACGCTGATGATCAGCCGAGGCCCCTGCCTGCAAACCAACCTATGTCCAGTGAATGAGGATAGTGGAGAGGAGGAAGGTGTCGACCTGCGTCAACAGCTCATCAACCGCTACTTCACTTGAAGGTGAGTGACAATCTACAACAGACCCATTGTCTGCTGGTGTTGTTGTTGGTGAAAAGGTGTATGTGAGCTTTATGACTGCAGCCTGTTGTTGACTCAGTGCTGGCTGCCAACGTTTCTTGGACAGGGTAGTTTGGCACAGTTCCAGGATGTCTCTGTCGGTACTGTTGCTCATTGTGATGTGTGCATGTTGGAGTACCTTGATGACAGGTGTTGTGTGATGGCTGTGATGCCACCGCGTGACTAGTGAATATTTTTATGTTGTGTTTTTCCAGGTCCCATCAGCCTCTCCTTCCCTACAAACAATCCGTGCTCCTGGTACATTGTACTCATGGTGAACATTGCACATCCTGTGATTAAAACACGGAGCAGACACAACAACATTGGTGTGTAAGGAGTGTTTATTTACAATGGGTACATGTGACAGTGGAGTGCATATTTACCAAAAGGTGAATGGTGAAGCAATGAGTTGTCAGTGATGGAAGATGAGACAATCAAGTAGTCACCACATAGATGTGATGACCCAGTCCAACAGACGGATGACATTCACATGGCAGTGTGGGGAAGGACAGTCTACGAAGTCTATGGCAGGGTGAAGAGGGGTGCCATCATGGCTGGCTCCTTGACTGGCGTTTGGCAGGTGTTTTGCCACGGGATACTCCCAGGGATTTCTTAGGACGGCCCCTTGATCGTTTGGCAGGGGGGGGCCGCTGCTGCAGGGCCAGTGGGGTCTGAGGAGTCCCCCCTCTCCGTGGCGGCAGGGGAAGGTGTGGAACTGTCATCCTACTGGCCACCAGAGGGAGGTAGAGGTGTTGTTTGTGCTGCAGGCCTGGCCCTCAGTACCGCCACTAGCTGGCCCAAGAGGTCCACGATTTGGCCCATGCTGGTGTCTATGGACCTCAGCAGCAGGCGGAGCTTGCGGGAATCTTCCTGAGCCTGGCCCGTTTGTCCCTGGGCCCATTCAGAGGCCCCAATGACTCTGGTGATGTTGTCCAGGGCTTCGGTCCCAGTGTCCGTTTGGCTCAAACTCCTCCTTGCCCTCCCATCTGCCCTGCTGTGACGGACCTGTTGCCTCACCACTGCACGCACCCGCATACTCTCCCTGCCCTCCTCTGTTGTTGGGGTGGGGTGGTCATCCTGTGGGGCAGGGCGAGTGTTGCAGGCAGCACTGGTGGTTGTGGTGGTGGAGGCTGCACAGGTCGTTCCAGCAGGGGTCAGCATGGTTGTTGTTGTTGCTGATGTGATGGTGGGGGGAACAGTGGGGACCTGGGACCTGTTGCGCCCTGGCATGCCAGATGGGCCGGCTTCAAGCTCCGCATCCTCGAAATCCAGGGAGTCATCATCAGTGAGTCCATGTTCCAGGAGTGGAGGCTGGCTCTGAAGGTTGGTGTTGTCATCCTCTGCAGTCAGTCCTTGGTCCCCTGTGGGACAGAGGGGAAATGCTAACTGACGGGCACCCCTCAGGCTTGTTGTTCAATGTATCTTATTTACAGGTCATGCAACACACAGTTTACTAGTTCGCACATTGCATGTCTGCACAGTAAGGTGCATCTTGACATGATGTGGAGGTACATACATTAATATTCAACAGTGTGACATGTCAATGGATACCATGCCCCACGTGCAAATTTTGTGATTACGAAGACATGTTGTCATCTGTCAACTGGCGGCTATACGACTTGATGTGCGGCATCTTTGCTGATTACTCTGCCTGGCATGCGTTACATCTGCGCATGAACTAGCCGTTGTCATCTCATGCATACCTTTGTCATGTCCTGTGCTTTGATTTATTTTTTCTACAGACCATGCTTGCTTTGTTTTCATATGGTCCTTCAAGCTCAGCCCACATGGATCTTACAGGTAGCATTCAGTGCTGTACATGTCTGGGCCCGGATTCACTTCAACATGGTAGTTGGTGAGTCAAACTTTTGTTTCTGTGACAGTTACATACGCTTAGCTGGCTGCACACTGTAATTTGATATTGTATCTGTGTCAATTTTGTTGGGATGTGAGGGCTGGTGTTGTCATATGGCTCCATGCTTTTGGGAAGGAATGGTGGTGTGCATGCACTGTCTACTTACCTGTTCTGTTGTCACATTGGGGTGGAGTTTCTAACACATCTCTCTGGCTGTGTGTTTAAGTGTTACTTCCTGCTCAGGGGTGGGACAGGGGTGCCTGGTGGGAGTTGTAGTGCAGTCCTCCCACCCCCAAACAGCCCTCCCTGGGAAGATGGCTACCTACCTGTTATGTGAGGGGGAACCTTACAATGACTGCCACATGCTTCTGGGTGGGTGTGGAGTGCTCCATCCTGCTCAGGGGTGGGACAGGGGGGCCTCGAGGGAGTTGTTGTGCAGGCCTCCCACCCCCAAACAGCCCTCCCTGGGAAGATGGCTGCCTACCTGTTAGGTCAAGGTAAACAATGCAAAGGCTGCCACATGCTTCTGGGTGTGGGGGGAGTGCTACATCCTGCTTAGGGGTGGGACAGGGGGCCTGGTGGGAGTTGTTGTGCAGGCCTCCCAACCCCAAACAGCCCTCCCTGGGAAGATGGCTACCTACCTGTTAGGTCAAGGTGAACAATGCAATGGCTGCCACATGCTTCTGGGTGTGGGGGGAGTGCTATATCCTGCTCAGGGGTGGGACAGGGGGCCTGGTGGGAGTTGTTGTGCAGTCCTCCCAACCCCAAACAGCCCTCCCTGGGAAGATGGCTACCTACCTGTTGGGTCAAGGTGAACAATGCAATGGCTGCCACATGCTTCTGGGTATGGGGGGGAGTGCTATATCCTGCTCAGGGGTGGGACAGGGGTGCCTGGTGGGAGTTGTAGTGCAGGCCTCCCAACTCCAAACACCCCTTCCTGTGAAGATGGCTACCTACCTGTAAGTTTTGTTGTTGTAATACGATTGCTGCCACATGCTTCTGGGTGTGGTGGAGTGCTACATCCTGCTCAGGGGTGGGACAGGGGTGCCTGGTGGGAGTTGTAGTGCAGGCCTCCCACCCCCAAGCTGCCCTCCCTGGGAAGATGGCTACCTACCTGTTATGTGAGGGGTAACCTTACAATGTCTGCCACATGCTTCTGGGTGGGTGTGGAGTGCTACATCCTGCTCAGGGGTGGGACAGGGGGCCTGGTGGGAGTTGTTGTGCAGGCCTCCCAACCCCAAACAGCCCTCCCTGGGAAGATGGCTACCTACCTGTTAGGTCAAGGTGAACAATGCAATGGCTGCCACATGCTTCTGGGTGTGGGGGGAGTGCTATATCCTGCTCAGGGGTGGGACAGGGGTCCTGGTGGGAGTTGTTGTGCAGGCCTCCCAACCCCAAACAGCCCTCCCTGGGAAGATGGCTACCTACCTGTTAGGTCAAGGTGAACAATGCAATGGCTGCCACATGCTTCTGGGTGTGGGGGGAGTGCTACATCCTGCTCAGGGGTGGGACAGGGGGGCCTTGTGGGAGTTGTGGTGCAGGCCTCACACCCCCAAACAGCCCTCCCTGGGAAGATGGCTGACTACCTGTTGGGTGAGGGGGAACCATACAATTGGTGACACATGCTTCTAGGGGGGGAGTGCTACATCCTGCTCAGGGGTGGATAAGGGAGACCTTGTGGGAGTTGTTGTGCTGGTTGCCTGGTCACATACAGCCCTGTTAATGTTGGCTGCCTTTGGGGTGATTAAGATGAAGTGCATGTTACATCTGTGAGAGCTGTGTTGGGTATTGTGGTGCACATGAATGCATTTGGGCCTGGGAGGTGTCGCTTTGTAGTTGTGCAAGACAGTACATAGCAGTGTAATGAGAGACATTTGTTGGTACTTACCAGCCTCCACTCCCCCGGCTATTCCTGTGAGACTCTCTGGATGCAGTATGGCAAGCACCTTCTCCTCCCATGTAGTGAATGTTCTTGGTGGAATGGGAGGGCCACCACCAGTCCTCTGAGCCAGCTGATGGTTCTTGTTCCTCTTCTTTTTGACGACACTCTTCAGGTCATGCCACCGCTTCATGATTTCCTGTTTGTTGCATGGGGTGGTCCCTACTGCATTGATCTTGTCAACTATCCTTACCCATATTTGCGTTCTGGTGGCTAATGGTGTCTGTTGGACGAGGTTACCAAACAATTGTGGTTCTACTCGGATTATCTCATCTACCATGACTGTCAACTCACTGTCTGTGAATTTGGGCATTTTCTGTGGTGACATGGTGTGTGATGTGCAAAGGGGTTAGGGGTGCAGGTGTGTAAGTGGTGGTGGTGGTGGTGATGTGTGTGATGTGCAAAGGGGTTGGAGGTGCAGGCGTGGGAGTGGTGGTGGTGATGTGTGTGGTGTGTGTGTGTAGTGATAGTGTGTTGATTTGCCTCTCCTTTCAGCTGTGGTGTTTGGCCCTTCACTTCTGGAGTATTGCAAAAGATTGTTGTCAGGGAAGGGGCTGGTTTTATACTGGGCTATGTGGGTGTGTCAGAATGGGGTATTGCTGTCAGGTGTGTTGTGTGGGTTATCCTGGGATTTGTAGTTAAGGAGTTGCCATGGGGGTGTGTCATTGGGGTGTGTTATGTGTTTTTGGGGCAGGGCTAGTTTCCTGTGTGCACTTGCTGGCCTTGTGTGGGTTTTTTCTCTCGACCGCCATTTTTGTCACGGAGCGTCCGCAGCGGTGGCTATGCTACAGCCCTTCCGCCGGCTCTCCCATTCATCACTGTTTGCGACCGCGGCGGTCGGGAACTGCGGAACGTACCGCTGTCACATTGGGGGAATCCTAATTTCACAGGTGGTTTTTCACCGGCTCCACCCGCTGCGGGCGGGTTTTCGTTGCCTCTTTCCACCACGGTCGGGTTTTTATGGCGGTTGATCCTAATCTGACCGCCGGTTTTGCCGCGGTACCAGTGGGCGGTTGATTTCCGCCACCATAGCGGTCGGGTGGTTTTCCGACCGCCATCCTAACAGACCCCTAAACTACCAAAACAACACCTAATTACACCAAAAACCATCAAACAACACCCTCACAAATCTATTTACACTACTACTACTTAACCCCTACCCTAAAACTAACTTTAAACTATATAAAATAAAACTTACCTGAACGGACAAAAAGCTGCTCCCAACCGCGAGGTTCCATCTTCTAAAATGACCTAAAAACGAAACCGATAGAAAGAAAAGTGAAAAAAAATATGGCGGCATAATTGAAATGAAAAAAAGACTAACTCCCCATAGAAAACAATAATAAATATAGAAAAAATATAGAAAAAATAATATATACAACTTTATGTATTTTACAATTAATTTTCCATATGTTTAAAATACATTTAAAAAAATATTTAAAATATACATTAACTGTTATATGATTACAAAATCAAAAATATAATATTTAATGTATATTTAAATATATGTTCATTTCATGCAATGTAAATGTACAAAAAATATAAAAATGTAATAAAAAATTAATATGTTGTACAAAAAAATTCTGTTACAAATATTGTAAATTATTTAACATATTAAATATTATTGTATTAAAAATAATATTAAATAGTCTAAATAATAAAAACAACTATGTCAAATACATGTTATTTAATTATTCAAAAATGAAAAAATATGTTAAATGTTTTTTTTAAATGTTAAAAAAGTATACAAATGTTTTCTTTTTGTACAAAAAAATAATAAACCAGAACAATGAAACTGTATATAATTAAAAAAAATGGAAAATGCTTTACCATTCCATGACTGTTACCAAAAATGTACTATATTTAAAAAATGTATGAAAAGAAATTGCATGTATAAAAAAATAATATTATTTTAAAATGTACACATAAAAAATTAATGTTACATATATGTTATGTTTTGTAATAAAAAATTCATACCATAAAAATTATGATTTATGTTTTCATACTTTACTAAAATTTCTAACTTAAAAAAATACAAAGAATTTAATAGTGAATGAAAGTATATAAGTTTTCACATAAAGAAATGTTGAAAAAAAAAAATATATATATCTATATAATTATTACTATACACATATAAACTTTACAAAAATCTTTTAATTATAAATAATAAAAAATTCCGATAAACAATTTCCAAATAAAATAAACTCTGTAAAAAATTAAAATAATACCCCCAATTAAAATCCTCACAACAAAAATAACTATACTCAACAAATCTACTTGATAATAAACCATAATAATTTACTATTCCAACTCCAAATCCAAATAAACTCAGGGAAAGTGCTGGATAGTAAACCAAAATAATTTACTATTCCAACTCCAAATCCAAATAAACTCAGGGAAAGTGCTTGATAGTAAACCATAATAATTTACTATTCCAACTACAAATCCAAATAAACTCAGGGAAAGTGCTGGATAGTAAACCATAATAATTTACTATTCCAACTCTGGGGTCGATTCCGATCTCGGCCGGAAGCGCACCGAAAACGATTCGTCCGGAAAAAATATGAGCCGAACGCGTTTTTCCCGAACGATTCGAACAGTCGTCCGAGCGAGCAAGTACAATGCGCATTACTGCTAAAATTCCGAACGAGCCGTACGTACCCATTCCAGCTCCAGTTCCCCGACCGAGCTGGATCTGGAAACGCCGAATCGAGTCGCACGGAAGTAAATACACAGCACCTTCCGGCCGGACAAGTACGATGCGCACTCCGTACGCGTCGAACTGGTCGCTACGTCCGGCACGTCAGAGAATCCGGGAGAGCCGCACATAAGCTCTGATTCGCGCCACAAGATGATCCACGGCTACGAGACGAACAAGCCAGCTACGAGTACGAGTCGAAGCCACGAGAAACCCGAACGAGACGAACCAACCATGAATCCCATCGCGCAGGTCCTACCAATACTGTACATCTATTACCGGAACCGGTACGGACGCGTACGGCGCAGACGGTAAGTCAAACACCCACTACACAAACAAACGACACGTACCCGACATATGTCACACACAGATAGGGATGCAGAAATGACGTACACTAGCAACAGCCGAACCATAGGGGCGGGATGGCTATCACCAATGCCATACACACCCATAGGGGCCTGATGGCTACCACTACCACCATCCCCACTCATGGGGGGCTGGATGCCTACCACTACCACCACCCCTACTCATGGGGGCCTGGATGCCTACCACTACCACCACCCCTACTCATGGGGGGCTGGATGCCTACCACTACCACCACCCCTACTCATGGGGGCCTAGATGCCTACCACAACCACCACCCCTACTCATGGGGGGCTGGATGCCTACCACTACTACCATCCCCACTCATAGGGGAATTGATGCCTACCACTACCACCACCCCTACTCATGGGGGCCTGGATGCCTACCACTACCACCACCCCTACTCAGGGGGGGCTGGATGCCTGTCACTACCACCACCCCTACTCATGGGGGGCTGGATGCCTGTCACTACTACCATCCCCACTCATAGGGCAATTGATGCCTACCACTACCCCTACTCATGGGGGCCTGGATGCCTACCACTACCACCACCCCTACTCATGGGGAGCTGGATGCCTACCACAACCACCACCCCTACTCATGGGGGCCTGGATGCCTACCACAACCACCACCCCTACTCATGGGGGGCTGGATGCCTACCACTACTACCATCCCCACTCATAGGGGAATTGATGCCTACCACTACCACCACCCCTACTCATGGGGGCCTGGATGCCTACCACTACCACCACCCCTACTCAGGGGGGGCTGGATGCCTGTCACTACCACCACCCCTACTCATGGGGGGCTGGATGCCTGTCACTACTACCATCCCCACTCATAGGGGAATTGATGTCTACCACTACCACCACCCCTACTCATGAGGGCCTGGATGCCTACCACTACCACCACCCCTACTCCGGGGGGGCTGGATGCCTGTCACTACTACCATCCCCACTCATAGGGGGATGGATGCCTGTCACTACCACCACCCCTACTCATGGGGGGCTGGATGCCTTCACTACCACCACCCCTACTCATGGGGGCCTGGATGCCTACCACAACCACCACCCCTACTCATGGGGGGCTGGATGCCTGTCACTATCACCACCCCTACTCATGGGGGCCTGGATGCCTACCACTACCACCACCCCTACTCAGGGGGGGCTGGATTCCTGTCACTACCACCACCCCTACTCATGGGGGGCTGGATGCCTACCACAACCACCACCCCTACTCATGGGGGGCTGGATGCCTGTCACTACTACCATCCCCACTCATAGGGGAATTGATGCCTACCACTACCACCACCCCTACTCATGAGGGCCTGGATGCCTACCACTACCACCACCCCTACTCCGGGGGGGCTGGATGCCTGTCACTACCACCACCCCTACTCATGGGGGGCTGGATGCCTGTCACTACTACCATCCCCACTCATAGGACGGGTAATGCATGACACAACCAGCATACTCCAACATAAGGAATGTCAGCAAAAGACATCCCCCAACATCATGACAAGAGTGTGTAGTCTGTGTCAAATGCCTACAACACTGAACATGACATTGAACATACAATGTGACCCCCTATCACATGTGTCACACAAAAATGTGTGTGGCCTTCACAATGCAAGCAGACCATGACCACTGTGGGAATGGGGTCTAAACCCCCATCATCACAGTGACCAAAAGGTAAGTGTGGGGTCCATAGCTGAACCACATTTTGAACATTGTGGCAATGGGGTCTAAACCCCCATCATCACAGTGACCAAAAGGTAAGTGTGGGGTCCATAGCTGAAGCACATTTTGAACATTGTGGCAATGGGGTCTAAACCCCCATCATCACAGTGACCAAAAGGTAAGTGTGGGGTCCATAGCTGAAGCACATTTTGAACATTGTGGCAATGGGGTCCAAACCCCCATCATCACAGTGACCAAAAGGTAAGTGTTGTCATGGAAAAAGCTGCAACTGCCAAACAGCATGGATGATTCCTGGTCACAGAACAACAAACACATCAGTGGCAAAGTAGTGGTTGTGTCCCATAGCAACATAGATTGGGTGAGGCAAACAGTGCAGTGCAAATAAAACATACCTTTGGCCATGTGCAGACAAACATCACCCATGGGGACTGACATTGTCTCCATTTATCAATTACACAATGCCAGAAGTGACCATCATAATGCAGACCCACATATCTGCACTAATGGACACACAAATGTAGATATCCTGGGGAGACTGTAGATGTGAGGTGAACAAATACCATACCATGGCAGCAATGGGACATACGAACCCTGATTATTGTGCTGACTGATGACCTAGGAGTTCCAGGGACAGCATGGGAAATCCTCCAAACAACATACAGGCAATGGCACACCAAAGATATGCCAATGCAGTGGTGCAGATGCACAAACACAAACAGGCAGCCTCACACTGCATATCAAACACAATAGGTGATGGGGGGGTGTGCCAGTGTCCCCAGGCAACCACACAACACATGAGGAGGCCTGAATTCCAATTACACAGATGTGTATACAGTGCCATACAAAAGTAACTCATGGATCGGATTCCCCTATGTGGGCAATCAGGCATTGTTAGATGAGAGGGAGCCCAAATTACACATGTCACACAAGCTTGTAGGAACAGCAACTAACACAGCAAGAGACAGACCCACCACAGCACTACCCCCAGGGACCCCACATTGTGGTGACACTAGCCTGCATGATAATCCCACTGTGATGACAAAGGTAGATGTTGTTCACACTGTGAACCACAGCCATGTGTCCTGAGCAACAAACTACCATCACACCTACACAAGCACAAATCAATCAGCACGGCCTGTCAGCCAAGGCCAATATGTAGGTAGGGGTCTAGCCGTGCAACAACTCACATTTGCACACACTCAACACCACACACCTTGATCTCCACCAATGTGCAGCAGTGAAGCTCACATGGACAGGTGACATTGCTCATGTACCCATGACAATCCCAGGGGTGGTTGTGGGAACTAAGGTGCAGAAACCCATCACACCTGGCCAGTCAACAAGACTCGTGAATGTCTGACACACTGCACAGTACGCCGTACATGGGCATGATGTGAAATCCACCCCAATCAATGGGATCCCGGCCACAGTCACACACCAATGAAGAAGCCAAGGTCACCCACAAAGAACACACGTAGACAACTTCCAACATTGCAGCTCTGACCCTGAGGAGTGACAGCAGTCACACACACAACGTGTCACAATCACTGAAAGGTACCACAAACTGTAAATTACATGACTTGTGTAACCAACAAGTGCCAAAGGGAATCCTGACTGTGTCTCATCTGCGTTTGCCCACATCCCCAGCCCTGACAACAAAGACAACTAGGGATGACAACCTGATGAACATTAGTTTGCCATGCACCCACATCACGGAGAAACCAGGTACAAGATGCTGGATGAACACAGGACAACTCAGCAAGCATCACAAACAGGAACATCCGTAGGGACACAGCCGGTGTAGGAAAAGGGAAGGGAACACACACAGACATGCTTACACAACACAGGCCCAGGCAATGTCACGGGATTACACACTGCCATGACGGCACTCCACTCCTGTGGAAGGTCCGCTGTGCCAAACCTTGTCTGTGCACGACTCAAACATGTCAGCAAAACACTCGGTCAGTGAGTCAACAATTACAACACACTGAAGGCTCTGCTCACATCAGCCTGGGTACGGGAGTGTCACTTCAGTCATCTGCATATACCCAAAACACGTGTCAAGCAAGTTGCACTGTATACACAGATGAGCCCTTCAACATTGATGTGCTAAACTGCATGTCCAGTGGAGATGGGCACACAGTCAGGGAAATAGAAAGATTGAACAGTGGTAAGCCCACCAGATGTGCATCAGTGTAAGCCACAGATGTCAATTTACAAATGCAAAACGTACATCCCTGTGTCAAATGCTGAACATTACACCCTCAGACTGCAGCAAAAGATGCTATGGATCCAGACTAGATTAGGACACATATCCCATGGACCACATGGAGTCCATCACAGCAACACTTCATTTTCCTGATCTGAACACTATTACAACAGCAAATGCATGATGATACTCATCTACATCATGTACATCAAAAGAAAAACCACTAGTAAACAAAAAGAGGCTTTATTCAGCAAATGTGAAAGAAAAATCTGAAGTCCACAAGAAACTAAGGCCAATGGCCAGTCCACATACACAGTCCGAACAGGGTGATATGTGACAACTTGTCACCCATTGCTTGCCTGCACTGGTACGGACAGGGGACATCCCCCTCGGAGGGGCATACAAGGGGCAGGCCAGGCACCGCAGGGACAGGATATGGGAATGCCAGAAGGAGGCAGTGAAGGGGTGGTGGGTGCAGGAGTGTCACCGGCAACTGCAGTGGAGGTGTCTGACTCAGTGGGGGCCGGCACCACTGTAGGGCACAAGTCAGATGGTGTGGGTGCTGGCACCACTGCAGTGGGCCGGTCAGATGGAGTGGACTGGGTCCCCACTGCAGTGCCCAAGTCAGACGGGGTGGTTGTGGACTCCACTGCAGTGCATAACTCCAAGGGAGTGGAAGGGGGGCAGATGAGGTGGGCAGGACAGTGGGGGACCCGGTCTCCACACCAGTGGCACAAACAGGCCGAGCGTCTGGGTTGGGGGTGGAAGAGCAAGTGGTAGGGGGGGAGGGCCTAAGCAGTTTCGGTATGCGGTATGGGTGTGTGGGGGAACCTGGGGCAGGGTGTGGCGGGGGAACCGGTGGAGTGGTGGCCTGGGGGATGGAGGAGAGAGATTGTGTGGTGGAGCTGCGTGGTGGTGGTGGCGGGGACAGACTTGCTTGATTTTGTCTGTGGTCTGCTGACACCCGCCTCCACAAGGGAGTCCTCACTGGAAGTGCTGTGGTCCTCAGCCGAGGTGGTCGTAGCTGAGGTCTCCTCTGTGTGGCTCCCCTCACCCTCCGTGCCACTGGGTCCCTCGGTCTCCCCTGCAGTGGACCCAGTCTGGCTCTGCCGCTCCTCTTGGTCCGTGGAGCTGTCTCCTCCTGTGGCCGTGGATGTATCTGCAAACAATCAGGATAAACAGAGCAACATTAGTCACCTGTACTGACCATACACACCACAGTAAGTACAGCACATCACAGAGCAAGCCCTGCCATCATTTGCTAGACATTGCAATAAGTGCTGACACTGATTTGAAGAAGCCCATTGTCTGCCTGACAGTCATTCATGCCACACATATCCTACCTGTCCATGCACCCATCTGTCTGGTGCCTGTTGTATGCGACTAATCATATGTGCACACATGCACCACATACACAGTTGTTGGACATCCAAGAGAACATATGGAAATGTGTCACTCCAAACACATGCCATCTCCTGCCACTGACTCAGTACATGTGTCAGGAAAAGTGACGGGCAGAGTCTCTGTCGATATGCGGGTTTTGCTTCCATCACCAGACACAATGATGTCCTCATGTCCTGATAGACAATGCGACAATGGTGTGCTTGCAGGACATATCACACTACTGCTGGATCACCCTTTGCGAGTTGAATGTCATGGCACAGGCCTGTCTGGCAAGTCAGTCATAACTGTCTCCTGTCACAGGGGCAGTGCATACACACAACACCAGTCTACACTGTGTCACAATCATGGAAGTTTTGGGAATGCAAGCCCTGTAGCTGACAGGTGCACATGTGCACCCCTGGCCACCCACATCATGAGGACTAAGATGATCCCACGTCAATCAAATGAGACATTTGAGTGACTGCAAACACAAATCCATACACATGGGCACTTCACCGTCTGATAAGAATGAACCAAAGCTGCCTGCACCTCAATGTTTCATACACCATTGTGCACAGTCAAGGGATCAGAGACCTATGCATTAACCAATGTGCAGATCCTATAGTCACAACTCAGATGGCTGGCCACCCCAAATTGTTAAACACTCCAGGAGTCCAAAAAGCAAGGCCACACCACGGTGACACAGAGGCAGACACCTGAGTGCACTCTTCACAATGCCCAATATGTATGCTGACACACGGGAGTGGGAGAACAGAGTGCCTTCGATGTACGGAGTAGGCATTACAGTCCTGGTCCATGTGCAACATGGTATTACCCTGAACACTAGGCAGGTGGCTATGCATGTGTCACACACATGATGTACATACTTCTGAGGCTCCCCCCTTGGTCTCTGCTGCAGCATGGGTGTGTGGCACATACCCCAGACATGTGGTGAGTCAGAGCAGCAATTGGAACACATTGTAAAGCCATACCCAGAGTACATGTCAGATCACAGGCATTGTGTGAGCAATTGTACCACACATGCAGCCCACAACAAAGTTCCTATAACTGATGCTGTCCCCAACTTGAACCACAGGTAACTGCAAGTACACAGTACCCAAGTGACCTAAGTCACAGACTGTAAGGGCCACACCTGTGTATCAGATGAGGAGGGGGCATGACACAAGTGAGGGACATGAGTCCAGGACGACAAGACAGTTGTACTGTGGAAGTGGAACCAGGCTAAAGGAGTGCATAGAGCATGTTAGTCATAGTACACAGAAAAGGCTAGCACTTAGCCCCTCCTTGCTGCTGTCTGGCCTTCAGCTGCCCATCCAGGTCAGGGAAGACCACCGCCAGAATCCGGAGCATGTGGGGGGTCAGGGTCCGGTGTCCGCCCCTCCTGCGAGGAGGCGACAGCTTCAGCTGGACCCTTGCGATCCTCCGGGTCCAGCCACGAAGGTCCTGCCATCTCTTCTGGCAGTTGCGGATCCTGCGCCTGTAGACCCCCACAGATTGTACTGCCCGGACGATGGTCAGCCAGATCTCCTGCTTCTGGTGGGCATCAACCTGTGAGGATGACAAAGTGAAAAGGCCATTACTACACATGCAACATATCTGTGCATCACACAGTTGGATATACATGTCTCAATCACAGGGGCATATGATGTACACAGGTAGTGCAACTATGGCTATGAACAGTTGTCCAGCAGTTACTAAATGGTATCATTGCCTGGGAAGTAAAACCTTGTTGGAATGCACTGTTACTGCACTATACCTGTTCAGTGCATGTAACTACACACTTTGGGGGTGACAACTACTCAGTGAGCATGCTAGCCACTGGTGTACACACTGTAAGTCTTGCTAGTCAGACAACATGCACAATTAGTACGGCAGTGGACAGCACACTCACCTGCTCCCCTGGTTTCCCATACAGCTTGCTGTACTGTGGAAGGAGGCTGTCCAGCAGGGCCTGGTTCTCCTCAGTGCTGAAGGCTGGGGCTCTCTCCACAGTACGTGCCATTGCAGTAGCCAGAGGATGCAGAGACAGCAGCAGTGGTGGTGGCAGATGTCGTCCTGGAGCATGTAGTGCAGGCAAGTGAGCTCTCAGGGGAACAGCCAGCATTATATGTGTGCTGCAGAGGCAGATACTGTCCCATGTATCCAAAGTGATAGGTCCAAGTCGTTTGCATCTTCTGAATCTGGCCAATCCATGGAATTGCACCACTTATACACGCCCACAGCATCCTTCAAAAGTTCAACTTCATGACACCCATGAATTTGCAACATTGTTGTGGGTGGCCAGCTGAATTCACTGCATCCGACTCTTAAAAGCTTCAAAAACGCGTCCGTTACCATGTCAGTCCATAGCCAATGCGTGCGCACCGATCGGACCATTGCTGTACAACGCGTATTTCGGAGCACAACACACATCCGTCCACATCATATGGAATGGCCAATGCGTGCGCACCGATCGGTCCATTGCTGTACAACGCGTATTTCGGAGCACAACACGCATCCGTCCACATCATATGCAATGGCCAATGCGTGCGCACCGATCGGTCCATTGCTGTACAACGCGTATTTCGGAGCACAACATGCATCCGTCCACATCATATGCAATGGCCAATGCGTGCGCACCGATCGGTCCATTGCTGTACAACGCGTATTTCGGAGCACAACACGCATCCGTCCACATCATATGCAATGGCCAATGCGTGCGCACCGATCGGTCCATTGCTGTACAACGCGTATTTCGGAGCACAACACGCATCCGTCCACATCATATGCAATGGCCAATGCGTGCACACGGATCGGTCCATTGCTGTACGACGCGTATTTCGGAGCACAACACGCATCCGTCAACATCATATGCAATGGCCAATGCGTGCACACGGATCGGTCCATTGCTGTACGACGCGTCCCTGTACAAGTCACTCGCATATGTCACCATGGTTGTCACTGGTGAACGTATGCCAGCCACAATTACTTGCCAGGGACTCAGGGGCACACCTACAACACCACAGCCTGTCCACACTGTATCCTAAGGCATGTAGGGCTGCAATACCTGTGTGTGTCTGGGGGTCAACATGTAGTTTGTTGGGTGGCACTTGGGGGCAGCCACTCCCAGGCTGTGCACGTGTTCATGGGGACAGAATCCTTTGTGTGTTGTGCACATGACCACTGTGATGTGCAACTGTTCAGTTCAGAGCATGTGGCATGGTCACATCTCCAGGTTGTGTATGTGTATGTTATGTCACATACACCCTGAGTCCCATGTGGGATGGTATGTACGTCACAGGGTGACCCATTGCCACAATTGTGATGGCCCTCCACAGTCTGTGTGCATGTTGTGTTTCAGTTGTCTCGGATTCCATGTGCACAATGGGAGACAGTCTCCACATCCACGTTGTTTGTGCATCGACTTTGATGTAGTGCGTGTGTGTGTCACAGACGTCCATGTCTGTCCTGCAGAGGCAACAGGGGCCACTACCTGCGGGAGTCATGGTTGTTTTGCTGACGTGTACATGATACGCCATGTCATGCCAGTGTCCATGTGGCAATACAGGGTCCCTGGGAATCTACCTGTCAAAGAGCTGTGATGCCTGGGGCACATCTGTCCTCACTTGTCACTGTGGTGTGTGTTTGGAACGTGACAGCAGTACATGGGTGCTGTGACACAGCCTAATGATTTCCCATAGCACAACCTGGAACTTGTTGTCAACACATGTTGAACTGAGATGTTAGATGTTGGCCATGTAGGTGCCATATATGTCCATACAGAACGGCACACACATCAAGTACTTGTGTCTCATAATGATGTATCATGTGATATTGAGTATGGTCAATGCCACATATGTGGGGTGACTGACAGTCTTTCTTTGTTCACCTATGCACTGCAGGGCACCAGCTGTCCATAGACCATTCCCTGACCTTGCAACCATGGTTGAACGTGACTGCATCCAACGGTACCGCTTCAACAGGCCGCTTATTGAGGAATTGGCGGTGCGATTGGCCCCACATTTGCAACCTGGCCGGCCATACCCTGCAGCGCTGACACCCAAGGTGAAGGTGATGGCAGCCCCACACTTCTTTGCCACCGGTACCTTTCAACACACTGTGGCGTCTGCTGGTGGGATGTCACAGACCATGTTCAGCCGTGTGCTACGCGATGTTTTGGAGGCGATGTTGAGATACTTGAACCAGTACATCTATTTCCCTAAACATCAACAACTCACTGACGTCAAGAGTGACTTCTATGCCCTGGGGAGGATGCCACATGTCATCGGCTCCATTGATGGGACACATGTGGCTTTGGTACCACCACAGGCACATGAACAGGCATACAGGAACAGGAAACATTACCATTCTATCAATGCCCTGGTGGTATGTCTTGCAGATATGAGCATCTCACATGTGTGTGCACGTTTCCCCGGTTCTGCACACGATGCCTACGTAATGAGGAGTAGTCGCATCCCGAGGATGATGTCACAGATGCAGGACCAGCGTGCCTGGCTTGTCGGTGTGTGCTGACTTTGTACCATTGTGTGTGTTCTGCAATGTTGTATTCCACCCTCTTTTCCAACTCAGCTAATGTGCAATTGTCTGTATGTAGGTGACTCCGGATACCCCAACATGCCGTGGTTGCTGACACCCCTCAGGAACCCTGTGACACCAGCCCAGATGCGCTACAATGAGGCACATGGTCGGACCAGGAGAGTGATCGAGCGGACATTTGGTCTCCTGAAGAGCCGCTTTCGATGCCTGGACAAGACAGGAGGGGCCCTCCCATATGCCCCTGCAAAGGTGTGCAAGATTGTCATCGTCTGCTGCATGCTACACAACCTGGCAGTGCGGAAGGAGTTGCCTCTCATCCTGGATGACAATGACCAACATCCGCCACCTGTGGAGGATCCTGGCCTGGGCCACGATGCCAGTGATGATGATGATGATGAGGGGATGTCCGCACACAGCTCATCACCAACTTCTTCAACTGAATGTGAGTATACAGAGTTGGTATGTCAATGATTTGAGTTTGCATGATATGTGTTGGTGGTGCTCTGTTGCTGTTTGAGTGTGGCCATGTGCTACTTGACTGGATGCGTGCAGCGATGTGTCCTTACAGGTAGTCTGTACTCCCCAACAGTGTTGACATGCTAACTTGGTTTTGTGTAGGTATCTTGTGACATGTATTGGGCATGAGTATTGCAGTTCTGTCCTGTTCTTCAGTGCTTTTGACTGTGTGTCATGTCTGTCCTTCACAGGGTACTTTCAGAGTTGTTTGGTCAACTGTGATCCCCCGACACCATGATTCAACTTCCAGGGTGGAAGCAGTCGTTTCCCTACAGGTGATGTGCCACACACCCCTGGACTTTATTTCTTCTACACTTGGTGACTGTGTGGCCACTGCCACGTGGGATTACCTTGCATCTGTAGTGGAAACACCATGTTGCAAATGTGTAATAAACCTGTGCTTCACTTTGGGATGTACGTTGTCTGTGGTCACACATCTGACTGACATTTGCTTACTGCACCTGTGGGCTAGTTGACACATACTCTGAATAGGTGTGGTGTCTGTGCATTCCACTGTATTTCCTGGCAACATCAGTGTAGGCGATGAGTCAGATGGCCCTGGTGTGTATGTGTTGTGTAGCCCTAGTGGTGTGTCTCCCTCATATGTGTCACGTCGCCATGACTCACATGACGGTGTTGAACTTGCTGTAGCAGTTAGCATGCACAGTGTCATTTAGCAGATCATCATCTCCATGACAAAAACAACGTTGGAATCACAACAGAGGCAAGTATGGTGTATTAGTGAGTTTATTTACATACATGTGTGAGGATAGTGCACAGGATGGTGGGTGCTGTACATTGGGATTGGAATCCAAAGTTCCCAGATGAGTTGGAAGTGTTGGTAGCAGAAATGTCCTGAGTAAAGTCCACAGTCATCTGATACATTAGTCCAACTTAAACTCCCCATGTCATGTGGGAGAGTTGGGTTGCATTCGACAGGGTGAACAGTTTGCACACAAAGGAGAATTTCCAGAACAGGTGTTGGGTTCCTGTGGGATGTACATGGCCATCGGCCTCTCAGTTTTCCTTCCTCGGACGACCCCTCTTCTTTCTGGGGGGACCCTCACATGCAGGCCGCTGCGGTGCAGAGGACTCTCCACCAGAGTCATCCTCCCTCCCTGTGGCAGTTGCAGTTGTTGCAGCACCAGATGTTGTGGGCACACAGGGAGGTGTGGACATGTTGGTGCTAATCTGGCGGAGGCATGTCAATATGTCCCTCTGCACCGCTGTCAGTTCTTCCAATGTGTCCCACTTGGACTCCATGCCAGACGTGTGTCTCCACACAGGACATGTGGGAGTCCAAGCGGGCATGATGGGCAGTCTGCTGCTGTTGAATGTCCTTGAGGATCCCCACTACCTGGCTGACCTCTCCGGTGCTATTCTGGTACGCATCAGCAATGCGTACGAGTTGTGGGTCATCATGCAGTCCAGACCCCTCTGCAAACAGCGACCTCTGCCTACCACCCCTCCCACCACCCCTGGCCACACGTGTGGGACCTGCGGTGGCACGCACAGGTGAGCCTAGGCCCCCTTGGGGGTTGGTACTGGGATTGTTGTCCGTTGCTTCACGGTGGGCCGGGGTCCCTGTGCTGTTGTCATTCAGTGTCCTTGGTCTGTCCGTGTCGGCGGGGGTGGTCTGTGTGTTGGCAGATGTTGGAGGAGTGGGTGCAGGGGGTGCAGATGGTGGTCCTGCTGGTGCTGCATGATGACTCACACCGGAGGTGCCAGGTAGGTCTTCGCCATCCGAGGAGGGCAGAGGCTGTTCCACACCAGAGAACTCAGGGTCCACCGGAGCCTGGGACAGGGACTCCTCATCATCTGCTGCTGTGTCCCCATCATCACCTGTTTTTGGAAGAGACACACAATGTATGTTATGTTTCTACAAGCATCAATGGTTCAAACACCTGACAGTTGTGACTGTACCTCTGGATGCGGGCCTGTACATTGCATTGTCCTAAGTTGTCACAGTCAGAGGTTGATATTGGTGTAGCACATTGTCCTGCCAACCTGAAACATTTCAATGTGAATGTTGAGGTGTGTGCATGACCAGCATTGGTGGTATTTGGTTGACATCCAGACCTCCTTCTCCCCCCAGCCCAGTTATCCCACCATGAAGCATGCCACCCTTGCAGTGGGTGCAGGTTAACTCTCAGGATGTCAGTCAGTGGTGTCCTGCTGTTGGTTGGTGCCCAGTTCCCAGCAGGGCCTGGTACTCCCCACAACAGAGCACCATTGTCAGACATCTTAGAAGTGGCTTTTCACTCCCTGTGAGGTGTGCATGCTTCAGTGTGAGCTTGCTGGGCCATGTGGGTGGGGGATGTTGAGCTGTGACTACCACTCCCATCATGCTATTGCCTACACCCCCTTCCCAGCATGCCCATACTTCCTTCCTTTTGACTCTGCTTTCCTGTGGGGTAGTGTGCCTGTGCTGACAGGATGGCTGACAGTGTTGTCCTGGCGTTTGTTTGGCTACAAGTCCCAAAAGTGTCCCTGTGCTTCACACAGCATAACCCATTGTGGTGGTTCTTTGTGGGATATTTAATTAGAGTGTGAGGCAATGCATTCTCCCAGGTGAGTTGTGTGGAGTTTGTATTAAGGGGGTGTGTGAGAAAAGCTGCTGGTAACTATGGTCAGGGCTGTCAGTCCTCCTTCCCACCCAGCCAGATATCCCACCATGGAATATGCTTCCATTGCAGGGAGTGCAAGTTGGCTTAGAGGATGTTAGGCAGTGGTGTCCTGCTGTTGGTTGGTGCACAGTTCCCAGCAGGTCCTGGTACTCCCCAAAACAGAGCACCATTGTCAGACATCTTAGAAGTGGCTTTTCACTCCCTGTGAGGTGGGCATGCTTCAGTGTGAGCTTGCCGGGCCATGTGGGTGGGTGATGTTGAGCTGTGACTACCACTCCCATCATGCTATTGCCTACACCCCTCTTCCCAGCATGCCCATACTTCCTTCCTTTTGAGTGGACTTCACTGTGTGTGAGTGTGACAGCAATGGCAAGATGGCTGACAGTGTGGTCCTGTTGTTTGTTGGTGCACAGTTCACAGCAGGGCCTTGTGTTCCCCACAGCTGAGGCCAGTGTCAGACATCTTTGAAGTGGCTTTTCACTCCCTGTGAGGTGTGCATGCTTCAGTGTGAGCTTGCTGGGCCATGTGGGTGGGGGATGTTGAGCTGTGACTACCACTCCCATCATGCTATTGCCTACACCCCCTTCCCAGCATGCCCATACTTCCTTCCTTTTGAGTGGACTTCACTGTGTGTGAGTGTGACAGCAATGGCAAGATGGCTGACAGTGTGGTCCTGTTGTTTGTTGGTGCACAGTTCACAGCAGGGCCTTGTGCTGCCCACAGCTGAGGCCAGTGTCAGACATCTTTGAAGTGGCTTTTCACTCCCTGTGAGGTGTGCATGCTTCAGTGTGAGCTTGCTGGGCCATGTGGGTGGGGGATGTTGAGCTGTGACTACCACTCCCATCATGCTATTGCCTACACCCCCTTCCCAGCATGCCCATACTTCCTTCCTTTTGAGTGGACTTCACTGTGTGTGAGTGTGACAGCAATGGCAAGATGGCTGACAGTGTGGTCCTGTTGTTTGTTGGTGCACAGTTCACAGCAGGGCCTTGTGCTCCCCACAGCTGAGGCCAGTGTCAGACATCTTTGAAGTGGCTTTTCACTCCCTGTGAGGTGTGCATGCTTCAGTGTGAGCTTGCTGGGCCATGCGGGTGGGGGATGTTGAGCTGTGACTACCACTCCCATCATGCTATTGCCTACACCCCCTTCCCAGCATGCCCATACTTCCTTCCTTTTGACTCTGCTTCCCTGTGGGGTAGTGTGCCTGTGCTGACAGGATGGCTGACAGTGTTGTCCTGGCGTTTGTTTGGCTACAAGTCCCAAAAGTGTCCCTGTGCTTCACACAGCATAACCCAGTGTGGTGGTTCTTTGTGGGATATTTAATTAGAGTGTGAGGCAATGTATTCTCCCAGGTGAGTTGTGTGGAGTTTGTGTTAAGGGGTGTGTGAGAAAAGCTGCTGGTAGCTATGGTCAGAGCTGTCAGTCCTCCTTCCCACCCAGCCAGATATCCCACCATGGAACGTGCTTCCATTGCAGGGAGTGCAAGTTGGCTTTCAGGATGTCAGTCAGTGGTGTCCTGCTGTTGGTTGGTGCACAGTTCCCAGCAGGGCCTTGTGCTCCCCACAGCAGTACCCAGTGTCAGCCATCTTGTCAGTTCTTTTCCACTCCCTGTGATGTGAGCATGGTTCAGAGTGGTGTTGATGGGCCAATTGTGAGGGTGACCAATATCTGTGACTACAACTCCCATCATGCTATTGGCTACACTCACTTCACCAGCATACACACAATTCCTTCCTTTCAGTGAGCTTCCCTGTGAGGTGGTGTTCTAGTGGTGGCAAAATGTCTGACAGTGTTTGTTGGTTAGATTTGTGCCACTGCCTTGCTCTATTTGTTGTTAGGTTTGTACATGTCATGACACAGTTACATATCACTATGAGATGGCAGGTATTGTGTTTGTCTAACTAACATACACATCTTGGGATGATTATCTTTTGGTTACTGTGCTAACGGTGGTGTTCTAGTGGTGGCAAAATGTCTGACAGTGTTTGTTGGTTAGATTTGTGCCACTGCCTTGCTCTATTTGTTGTTAGGTTTATACATGTCATGACACAGTTACATATCACTATGAGATGGCAGGTATTGTGTTTGTCTAACTAACATACACATCTTGGGATGATTATCTTTTGGTTACTGTGGCTTTGCTAACGGTGCATGGTTTCACTATTCCCTTGACAGTGATGTGTGTGTATTGTCACACAATATTGGGTATATTGGTTGTGTACTCACCAGGCTCTGGGATGTTTGATAGTCCATGTACGCTCTCTGGTGGTAGGATGGCCCGCACCTTCTCCTCCCAGGGCCTGAGGTATACTGGTTTGGCAGGAGGGCCACTGCCGGTGCGATGACTCAAGGCGTAATCCTTCTTGAGTAGGTCCTTGACCCTCCTGCGCACATCATACCACCTGTTCTGGATGTCTTCCTTTGTGCGCAAACATGGTGATTGTGCATTCACCCTGTCGACGATCCTCTCCCAAATCTTGGTTTTCTGCGACATGGGGGTCTGTTGGACCAATGTACCAAACAACTGTGGCTCTACCCTGAGGATTTCATCTACCAGGACTTCCAATTCACTGTCTAGGAACTTTGGATTCTTCTTTGGGGGCATGGTGATGGGTGGTGGTGGGGATTGATGTGTGTGTGAGTGTGCAAGTGAGGGTGGGTGAGTGTAGGTTTTGCTGGGTGTATGTGAGGGTGCTATTTGGGAGGTGCTAATGGTGTGTGGCTTGTGTGATGGATGAGTTGTGAGTGTGTCTGTGGTTGCTGTCTGATGGTGTTCTGTGCTGGCAGGTCAGTTGAATTTGCAAAGGATCATGGTAGGGATTTGTGGCCTTTATATGGGTGGAGTTGTGGGTGTGTCTTTGTTCCATGTTTTTTTCCCCTGTATTTATTGACTTTGTCATTGCTTGTTTGGCCCTTTTTTTTGTATTTTTTCCTTTGTAGTTTTTAGGCATGTAGGAGACGTTCTTCTGACCGAGTAGGACGCTGCAGTTGGCTCGTGCGAGCTTCTCCGAGTCTTTCAAGCTGTGTTTCTGCTGGGTTTCATGTGCGGCGTACGCGTCGGTCGCGGAGTATTGGGTTGCTTCGGCTCCCTGTTGTGTATGCGTGTCGGTCGTACGGCTTGAGCTCCGTGCGACTCGGTCTGGTTTTACACGCATTGCATCGTACTGCGCGGGTCGGAGTTCGCGGGTACGTTTCTGTCGGGTTCATTCCTGGTGCGTGTTGGTCGGTTCGATTCGCGTAGTCTTCCGGCCGGATAGCTGCTTTCCGTGCGGTTCGGTCGTTCGGCTTGTGTTCCGTACGAGTCGGTCGTAATTCACATGCATTGCATCGTACTACACGGATCAGGCAGCGCCGGTATGTGTCGGTCGGACTACATTCCCGCACCGAGTCGGTCGGTATGTTTTCCGGCCAGAATCGGAATCGGCCCCTCTAAATCCAAATAACCTCAGGGAAAGTGCTGGATAGTAAACCATATTAATTAACTATTCCAACTCAAACTCCAAATAAACTCAGGGAAAGTGCTGGATAGTAAACCATAATAATTTACTATTCCAACTACAAATCCAAATAAACTCAGGGAAAGTGCTGGATAGTAAACCATAATAATTTACTATTCCAACACCAAATCCAAATAAACTCAGGGAAAGTGCTGGATAGTGAACCATAGTAATTTACTATTCCAACACCAAATCCAAATAAAATCAATGAAAGTGCTGTATAGTAAACAGTAATATTTAACTATTCCAACTCCAAAAACAATTTAAATAAAGGAAAAAAAAAAAAACCCTCCCTATATTAATCTTTCAAACCAAATAAATTAGGTTATTTTTTTTTTTTAAATGAATAATTTTTTTATAAGTTAAAATCAAACAAATGCAAAACATTTTCAAAAAATATTCAAATTTATTTTCAAATTGTCTATAAATTAAAAAAATACACAAATGATAAAAAAATTACAATACATTTTTAAATGTCTAAAAAAATTAACATTTTCAAATTATTCATAATAATTGTAAATATTTTATTAACTTATTTTAATATTAGAAAAAAACTTAATATTTTTGAAAAAGTTATGAAATTTACAAAATTCTAAATTGAATTAAAAAATATATATATATATATATTTTTAATTTACTCCTCACCCTTATCCCCTATAAACACAAAATCAATAAAATAAAATATATAAAAAAATTACTAATATATATTTTTTTTATGTACATTTTTAATTTACTCCCCACCCTTATCCCCTATAAACCCAACATCCCGCTCCTAAAATATATACAAATTTCATTTTTATAAAAAAATTTAATCAACATTTTTAATTTACTCCCCACCCTTATCACCTATAAACCCAACATCCCGCTCCTAAAGTTTATATTAAAATAAAAAATAAACATTATTTAAACATAAAAAAATTATTTATACATTGTAAATTTACTAATACAAATTTACTTAAAAATAAATTAATTATAAAATTATAAAATTTAGAAACCACAAAATCGATATTAATTACATCGATATTTTTACCTTCGATATTTACAATTTCGATATTTCTAAAAAACATTAAAAACGATATTACTTAGCTCGATATTTAAAACAATCGATATTCTTACCTCGATATTCTTGCACGTCGATATTTTTGAGTCGATATTCTTTCTCTGCACCACTGGTGATGTATACTGCTGTGAAGTGTGGTGGAGTGCCGAACTTGATACAAGCTTCACATACCCAAAGAGTCTCAGGGCCCTCTGATGAAACAGCTCCTCTCCCTGAAGAAATTCCAGCCGTGGTCGCAAGATCACCGGAGAGAGCAAGCCAAGCTGTGGGGGTTCCTGAAGAGGGTGGAAACCCACCAGGCCAAACTGAGGGGGGTCAAGCTACACAAGACCCAGGTATAGACTCTGAGGGAGACGGTAACGTTGAAAGTGGTATAGAGCAGAAGAGACTGTTGTCGAAGTTGGCCGTGTGCAAACTAGGAAGAATGAGGTCGCAAAGGAATTGCGGCCTGTGAGACGGAAAAGGAGGAACTTGAGACTTGCATCTGAGAAAGAACTCGCACCAATAAGTGAATCATCTGAGTCCGATCTGAGTGAGTCTGAACAAGTTCCAGGAAAGGTAAGGAGCTCAAGGAGCTCAAGGAGAACAAGAGTGCTGTGTCAGAGATACTCCTGTCCTGAGTGGACTTATCTAGCTACAAATGCAAGGGAGAGTGAGTTCCAAGACTTCAAAACTGATTGTCGAGATCCTGCTGAGAGTTCCTGGAATAGAGGCTGATGCAATTTTGTCATTGACTGTGCCACCACACACTGGGCCTCATTAGGATGGCGGGCGGACTTTCGTCCGCCTGCCACCCTAGCGGTGCTGGGACCGGCCGCCAGACGTGCAGCGGTCCCGCACCACTGATTAGGATGCGACCGCCACCCTGGCGGTCGCATCCTGCATATTTGACATTGCGGCGGGTGCTGCTGTAAGCGGCACCCGCCTGTAAGCAGCACCCGCCGCAATGCCAAAATGGCATGTTGTGCATTGCCATGCACAACGTGGCTGGCACCGCACGGTGCCTGCCACCTTGTGCATGGCAATGCAGGGGGGTACCATGGGTACCCCCCAAGTGCAGCCCCCACCCCCCGGGGGCCCGCAACAGGCCCCCAAAGCGATTCCTGCCAGCCTTTCCATGGCGGCATCGCCGCCATGGAAAGGCTCTGAAAACCACCCATCCTAATATGGATGGCGGTGCCTGCCAGGCACCGCCACCATATTAGGCCCCCAGTCCACCCGGCCAGCAATCGTAACGATTGCCGGCCGGTGGAGCGGCGGACGCACTTTGCGTCCGCCACAATACCCCGCCATAATAATATGGCGGGGGTAATTCTGGTTATGATGGTGGGTGGATCACCACCGCCAGGCCGGCGGTGGTTATCCACCCACCATCGTAATCAGTCCCGATATTAGGCCCCCAGTCCGCCCGGCCGGCAATCGTAATGATTGCCGGCCGGCGGAACAGCGGCGGACGCACTTTGCGTCCGCCGCGATACCCCCGCCATAATAATATGGTGGGGGTAATTCTGGTTACGATGGCGGGTGGATCGCCACCGACGGGCTGGCGGTGGCGATCCGCCCGCCATCGTAATCAGCCCCACTGTGTGGTATACGGACTCTGATTCTGGAAGACATTGAATTCCGAGCTTTGGAAATAAACTACCTCCTCAGTAGATAGCATTATTCAGAGCAGAACTGTTACAGCGAGTCATTGAGGAGATTGGCTCTCATCGCATCAGGGATGTAAAGTGAACTTTTGAACTGTAAATAAAAATGTGCTTAAAAGAAGATAACCTAGGCCCGAGTGGAAGAAGAATAAAAATAGGGACCTTTCCTTTAGAAGAAGAAAGAGGGTTAAGGAAGTCTGTAAATATTGTGCCAAAGACTGTTGTGAGAATTTTCTAAAATTCAAAAAGATGTTGCTCAAAGACTTTGTTGCCAGTACATAAGAGGTGGACAAAAGAGACTTTGGGGGTCATTAGGATGGCGTGCGGATCGCCACCGCCGATCCGCATGCTATCCCAACTAGATTTACCCCCGCCATATTATTATGGCGGGGGTATCTCCGCCGGTCGGCAATCGTTCCGATTGCCAGCCGGGCAGAGCAGGAGCATAATATGGTGGCGGTGCCTGTAAGGCACCACCATCCATATTATGATGCCGGGTTGTCAAGGCCTTGCCATGGCTGCGATGCCGCCATGGAAAGGCTGGCGGGGATGTGCTTTGGGGGCCTGGGGGGTGCACTTGGGGGGTACCCATGGTACCCCCCTGCATTCCCATGCACAAGGTGGCAGGCACCGCGCGGTGCCTGCCACGTTGTGCATGGGAATGCGCAACATGCCATTTCACCATTGTGCGGGTGCTGCTTACAGCAGCACCCGCCGCAATGTTAGAAATGCGGAATGCGACCGCCATGGTGGCGGTTGCATCCTAATTGGCGGAGCGGGACTGCCGCACGTATGGCGGACGGTCCCAGCACCGCTAGGATGGCGGGCAGACAGAAGTCCGCCCGCCATCCTAATGGGCCCCTTTGTGTGTTAATCCTCTTACAGTTACAATCCGAGCCACTTTGAAAATGGAGTCTGGAAATTCGAATCGCAGGCACAAATGTATTATAAGTATACTTATTGTACGAGTAATCATAGTGATAGCTCTAGTCATTACTGAGTCCATGTTAAGCGCACACAAAGCTGAGATACGGAGGTTGGGGGTACATGGGACATCCACACCTACCACTGCTGCCTCAAAAGAGGGTACCTTAAGATCTGATAGAGGCTTAACAGAGCAAACTAGTCGCTTTTTGAATGTAGATTTGTCTAAAGATGATCACACGCTGAATGCTTAAGCGAAGTTGCTGTACAAATACGTGAATATTATGGATGTGAGAGAGTGTTACGTGTGTATGCAATTGCCTGCTTCTGTCAAGGAGGGTATTAGGTATCACCACTTGCCCTTGACGTATGGTATTAGTTGTAGTTTGCTTCTTAGCATGTTTTATCGAAAGGGTCATTACGAGTACTATTTCTCGAATTATGATTTGGTACTTTTAGAAGTTTCAGTCAACAAACATCTGAACAAATATGATTATTACAAGCAAGAAGAGAGAATGGGAATTTATTTTGCACCCACAGTAACACTAGACATTGTGTATGCGCATAGACACAACTTAACTTGCACATTAACAGACATAGAAAAGAAATTCGTAGATCAAGTAGAGGATAGACAAAGAGGCCTAACCGTTAAGCTTAATAGTAGGGAGGAAACTTTGAGTGGACCAAGGAGGAGTTTGCTCACAAGGCGAAGGGAAGCTATGGTCCTATATCTCTAGATTGGGAATAAGGCAAGCGTTGCATTCAACAGGTACAGACCCGTTATGACATTATTTTTGTGGGACAGAGTATGTGTGATCACATCTTCCTAATTGGTGCTTCTTCGAAGAAGTTCCTCCAAGAAGCAGTGCAATTGGTGCCAGGAGTATATTTTGTGTGTGGGAAGAATGCATACATTTGGCTTCTGAACAATTGGTATGGTACTTGTTATGTGGCTGTTGTGTTTCCAAAGCTATACCATATGGAGGATTTGGAGAGTTTGGAGGGAAAGTCGAACCATAGGGAAAAACGTGGACTGAGTGCTGGTGAGATTGTGGGAGACATATTTGGAGTAATGATACCCAGTTTGGGCATGGTGTTGAATGACAGCAATATTAGAGGGTTGTCTACCATTGTAGATAAGTTGTCGGTTAACTCAGCTCAGTCATTGTTGCGCATAGATGGGGATATGGTTTAGATAAGGGCGATGGTAATGCAGAACCGGCTTGCTTTAGACCTGTTATTGGCAAAAGAGGGTGGAGTCTGTCGGATGCTAAAGGTCCAACAGTGCTGCACTTACATTCCTGACAATATTAAGGATCTGAGAGGATATATAAGTAACATCACTGAGATACACCATTAGATACATGACCTGGCAACTGAGGGAGTTTGGAATAAGATTGGAAAAGTATTTGGAGCAGTTGGAAGTTGGTTTGCTAACCTAGGAAAGGGAATTCTTGGATATATCTTGAAGCCAATAATAATTGTTGTGATCTGTGTTATCATCTTGTTAGGTATGATAAAAGCATACAAATGGCACAAGTCGAGACAATTGGAGGATTAATTAAGGGAGAGAGAAAGAAGGGTGGAAAAACTGCAGGACAGTCACTGTTAGAATCTTTTTTTTTTTATAACTGTTTTTATAATTTTATTGTGGAACCGTACATCATCAAGACAGTCAATACCATTTCGATCAGTATAAATTTACAAATAACATGCTGTATACATCGCAGGATATTCATCTTAGGTCTCGTGATTTTAAACTAAAACGGATTTCCACTATGCCCACAATCCCCCCTTTTACCATCCCGGGGGGGTCCCCCCGGCCCCAGTATCTTACTCTGCAGTGGCTTCGAGCGGGTCGGAAGTGTGAACTGGTTGACAGAGCATCCCCCTACTTTCATTCCACTTCCCCCAGATCTTTGTCCATTTATGTGGGCATCCCCTACTTTCATAGACCGCCCTCTCTGCTTGCATACACCAGTCCATGTTGTTTGCCCAGTCCTTGAATATTGGGCTGGACTCGGCCCCCCATTTCCTCACTATGGGGGTCATTATGATGGCGGGCGGATTGCCACCGCTCGGCCGGCGGTGGCGATCCGCCCGCCATCACAACATAATTTACCACCCGCCATATTACTATGGCGGGGGTACCGCGGCGGACGGAAAGTCCGTCCGCCGCTTTTCCGCCGGTCGGCAATCGTCACGATTGCCGGCCGGGCGGAACTCAGGCATAATATGGTCGCAGTGCCTGGAAGGCACCGTCATCCATATTATGATGCCTGGCGGTTCTGGCCTTTTCATGGCGGCGATGCCCCCATGAAAGGGCTGGCGGGAATTGCTGTTTGGCCCGTTGCGGGCCCCCGGGAGGGTGGGGGCTGCACTTGGGGGTACCTATGGTACCCCCTATATTTTCATGCTCAAGGTGGCAGGCACCGTGCGGTGCCTGTCACGTTGTGCATGGCAATGCACAGCATGCCTCTTTGGCATTGCGGTGGGTGCTGCTTACAGCAGCACTCGCTGCAATGTTAGAGATGCGGGATGCGACCGCCAGGGTGGCGGTCGCATCCTAATTGGTGGTGCGGGACCGCCGCACCGCTGGCGGCTGGTCACAGCACCGCTGGGGTGGCGGGCGGACTGAAGTCCGCCCGCCATCCTAATAGGCCCCTATGTTGCGTTTAGCTACCATAAAACCTAATGTGGCCCAGAGTCTCTCCCCCTCGTCAGGTCAGTCGTACCCCAGACATTTAATAAACATGTTTGGGGTGAGATCGCTGACTCCCTGCCACAGAGTTGGTACATGTGCGTGGCGATCTTGTTCCAATATTCCCCTATTTTGGGGCAGCTCCACCATAGATGGAAAAAGTTGCCCTCTTGGCCATAGACTATGGGACAGAGTGTAGAGGTGTGTCTGTTCATTTTGATTAGTGTAGCACGTGAGTAATATGACCTGTGTAGCAATTTCAGTTGAATCAGTTTGAATCGAGACCGAATCGCCACTTCCCTTGGTGACGCCAATGCCTCCAGCCAGTCCTCATCATCCAGTCTGCCTACGTCCTCCTCCCATTTGGATCTCAATTCCTCGAGCTTGTCTGGGGAATTCTTTAATATCTTTCGGTAAGTGAGTGAAACTGCTTTCAAATTCAAATAATCATCTAAAAGCCTGTCTTCCAAGGGGGAGGAGACCGGAAGGTCTGCACCCCGCAAAATAGTTTGGTTTAGTGCATGTCTGACTTGGAGGTATCGAAAGGCCTCTGTGGGAGCTAAATCATAGTCTTTTTGGAGGCCAGCAAAGGGTCTCACCCACCCAGAGGTTGCCCACCTTGGAGAGGTCGATCAAATCCCATTTATCAAAACCTGGTTGGTTCCCCAGTAATCCCAGTGCTCTAGAATCCCACAGCGGTGTAGCCAAGGTTATTTTGTCATTCCAGCCCAACGCCCTTGATGCTGTGTGCCATATTTTAATTGTTGATGATGTTGGGGAGTTGAGTGGTATTACGTGCTTCCCACCATAGATTGCTCTGGGGTATCCCCTGGGTGACATATTGTGTCTGTCCATGTTGTAGGCTGGATCATTGTGGGTTACATGTACCCATTTATTAACTACTGTCAATTGCGTTGCCCTGTAGTATGATTGCAGTGCAGGGAGCGCGATCCCCCCATCATACCAGCTTTTGGTCAGTTTGTGTAGTGCAATTCGCGGAGTTCCGCCATCCCAGAGGAGTGTCCTTAATTCAGTTTCTACCACATTGAAGTATCCGGGGGGCACCACATATAGAGTATTTTGTAAAACATAGATAAAACAGGGAAGCGCCATCATTTTATAGAGGGCTGCCCTGCCCAACAGCAACAAGGGTAACGACCTCCAGTGTCTCACGTCTTCCTGAAAACGGCGCAGCAGAGGGTCTAGATTCCGGCTCTGAAACTCCGATGGTTCTCTAGTTACATAGATCCCTAAGTACTTAAATCCGTCTGTCACCACCCGGGCCTCATATTCCTTAGGAAGTCTCGGGTTTCCACCCCACAGGATATATATGAGCGACTTATCCCAATTTATGGTGTATCCAGAATACTTTTGGTATAGGGTGAAAATGTGTAGCACCCCATGTAGGGAGGAATAAGATTTAGCCAAATAAAGGAGTATATCGTCAGCGTAAAGGGAAATTCTGGGGCCAATTCCGATTCGGGCCGGAAATCTCTCCGACCGAGCCGGACCCGGAGAGAATTCCGACCGAATCGGACCCCAGCAGTCCGACCGGACGAGTACGATGCATTCGCATGCTATCGGACTCGATTCGGTCGGACTCCCATTGAAGTCAATGGGAGCCGGTCGTACGACGCGTACGCGGGCTCCCATTGACTCAATGGGTGCGAGGCGAACAAGGGCGCCCCTACAGTGGGTACGCGTCCATGCGCATCGCGGCGTACATGCACAGGTAGGGGGACCCATGGCTCCCCCTGTGTGCGACTCGCGCACCTACGCTGCTTAGGGGTCCGACGCGGACCCCCAAAGTCCGGCTCCGACAGCTCTTTCGAGCCGGACGGCGCGAGTCGGTCGGACTGCTTGCGGCGCGCATCGTACTTACCCGGCCGGGAAACGTCTCCATAGCGCGGTGCGAGTCGTGTCCGTGCGAGTCGGTCGGAGCGTGTTGAAGCCGCGTACGAGTCGGTCGGCGATTTCGCGGGCGCATGCATCGTACTCGCTCGGCCGGACCCGCGTACGATTCGGTCGGGAAACAGGGCTCCGAATCGGATCCGGTAAATCCGAATCCGATTCGGAGCCCTACCGGCCGAGATCGGAATCGGCCCTCTATCTTTCCACTCTCTTGTCCATTTAAGTCCTCTAATAAGGGGATCGCCCCATATCCAGGCTGCTACGGGTTCCAGCACCAAGGCAAATATTAGTGGGGATAGGGGACAGCCCTGCCGCGGACCTCTGTGGAGACTAAATATTGACGATCGGCCCTCGTTTACCATCACCTGCACCAGGGGTTCAGTGTAGAGCAGCCTGATCCATGCTATGAAACTACTCCCAAAGCCCATCCGCTCTAGGACGGCAAACAGGAAGGACCATTCTATCATATCGAAAGCTTTTCTGTTGTCTAATGATACTACTACTGCCTCTTCTCTAATACTTTCGGCCCTTCTTAAACACTCCATGTAGTCGCCTAAGGTTAAGCACCATGTTTCTGTCCGGCATGAATCCTGATTGGTCGGGGTGGACCAGTTTGTGCATTAACGGGCCGAGGCGGGTCGCTAGGACCTTGGCAAGGATCTTTACTTCTGCATTAAGCAGAGAGATCGGCCTGTACGAGGCACAGTCATCCGGAGGTTTCCCACTTTGTGGATCACGACTATATTAGCGAGTCTCTGGTTTTCAGGGAGCTTCCCTAGCAGGACACTCGCCTGAAACATTTTCAGTAAATATGGGGCAGTTGTGGAAGCCGTCACCTTGTATAGCCCAATCGGTAGGCCATTGGGGCCCATTGCCTTCCCTGTCTTTAGTGCATGGATCGCCTTTATCACTTCAGTTTCTGTCAGCTCCAACTCTAAGCTATCTTTATCGGATGCATCAAGGGTGGGTACATTGAGTGTGTCTAGAAGTTCCTTCACCTCAGCTTGCTTAATCTGAGTTGAGGACGTATAGAGCTGCTGGTAATAAGTTGCGAAGGTATCTGCGATCCCTTGCCTATCACTGACACGCTCCCCTGCAGCGGAGGTGACCTTAAAGACCCATCGTGAGGCCTGCTCCCGCCTGTCTAACCATGCCAGCAATTTACTCGCTCTATCCCCTACTTCATACAGTCGGTGTGAAGTTGCCCGAAAGTACGCTTTGGCTTGGTCCTCTGCTATGTCCCTATATTCCTTCTGCTTATCTGCAGTTTGTGCCGTGATTTGGGGGAATCCGCCCGCAGCAGCTCTAATTCAGTCCTTGTGATCTCTTCTTGAATCTCTGTAAGTTGCCTTGCCTTTTCCTTCTTGTGCGCGGCAACCAGGGATCTGCCTTGACCCCTAATTACAGCCTTGAAGGTCTCCCACAGAATTTGATGTGAGTTCACCGACCCCTTATTTTCCTCAAAATAGTTGACATGTTTTTGATAAATCTTCCCTGATGCTTGGGATTTTGAGATACCATGGATTTAATGCCATGTGAGGCCGTCGGGGTGTGGGTACACCTCCATAGGTCATCGTAATTGGAGAGTGGTCAGAGATACTCCTTAGGAGGAGGTTTATCTCACCAAAGAGGGACATTTGGTCTGCCAGCCCGAAAATATAATCTATTCGAGACATGCTCCCGTGTACTCCCGAGTGGAATGTATATTGATGGGCAGAGGGATTACGTAACCGCCAAACATCTATTAGGCCGATCACCGATAAGATCTCGGCTAGCGCTTTGCCTGCGTTGTCTCTTTGCCTGGGCGGTCACTGATCTATTTCTCCGTCCAGAGCTGCATTGCAGTCACCACTAATCAGTATGCCACCTTTGGGAATTTCACTAGGTGGGCACCTAGATCCGCTAGCGCTGAGGAGTGGAGCCGCGGCGGAACGTAGAGCGAGACGATGTGCAAAAGTCTACCGTCCCAGCTTTCCGACAATGTCACGAATTGCCCAAGTGGGTGAGGCATCACAGCTCGAACAGTAAAGGGAAATTACTTCCATACTAATATGCCCACCCCTCTTGAATCCCTGGTATATCCCGCATGTGCTGCCAATTTGTAGCCCCATCTATTAAGTGCGCAATAGGACATGCCCTGTATATGAGTTTCTTGGAGCAGTACAATATCTGGTGCTCGCTGCAATTGCCGCTTAATGTATTGCAATACCACTCCCAATTTGATTTTGTCCCCTAGTCCATTTACATTCCAAGAGAGGAGCACCAGGTGACCAGGGTATGTTACACTATTGCCGTTTCGTGCATGCAGGTGCTGTGGAGATATGGTTGGGGATCTGTCATCTCCTGCGGGATCAGTACTCAGTCCTCTGCTGTCTCTAAGGGAGCAGTCGCTGGAAGCCTCTCGATTTATCCCCAAATAAGACAAGGAGATGTCGTGCAGTGTGTCCCAAGGGTGTCTGTAATGTACGGGCCGTTCCAGTATTGCAACTATACATTTAACACAACTAAATTCTACAACATACAAACTGTTTCCCGCCACCCCCACCCTGCTTCCCTGCAATGTGGACTCAAAACTGCCCACCCCCCAAATTTGCAAAGTGCCTGTAGACCCTGTACCCCATTTCTCGATAGCGGGGAGCGCTGCCAACTGCCCTTCCAGGTGTCAGAGCTCCCCGTCCCCCACACTAAAAAATTTCCCCGCAGCACACTTATATAGTTACAATTTAAACAGTTCTCAGGACTTTGCCGGCGTAGGCCCATCTCCGGCTCCGGGTTCTCATTTCTCTGCAGCCCAGGATTGCCTTTCTTCATCTATAGGGACCCATACACTGATGGGTAACATTGGCGGCTGATCTCGATCTGACCATTCAATGATTGTCAGTATCTCCGCCCGTCTGTATTGACTATGCAATGGGCTGATGCTGGTCTTCGTTGATTCTTTTGTTAGCTGACTCTGTCTCCTCTGTGCGGTGTCGTCCTGGCTGGCGGCATTCCTTCTCTTCCCGTCGCCGGCGGGAGTTGTTCCTGTTGTCCCCCGGTTTCCTCCAGCCTTCAAGCCAATCCCATGCCTCCTCTGGGGAATCAAAGAACCATGTTTTCCCCTCCGCCACCACTCGAAGCTTGGCGGGGTAGAGCATCGCATATTTCAGTTCTCTCTCTCGCAGTCGTTTCTTAACTTCCAAAAATGAGCGCCTAAGATTTTGAACCTTAACCGTGAAATCGGGAAAGAAGGTAATTTGCGCGTTTTCACAGCGCAATGGAGGCGCAGATCGGGCGGCCTGTAATATGGTGTCTCTGTCCCTGAAATTGAAAATCATCGGCAAAATAGGTCTGGGAGGCACGCCAGGGCGTGGCAGACCCTCCGGTATGCGATGGGCACGTTCAACGGAAAAATTGTTGGAAAGGTGCCGGGGCCGCAGATGTTGCGATATGTGTTCCTCGACGAACAGATCCGTTGACGGGCCTTCCGCTTTCTCCGGCACTCCGAAAATGCAGATATTATTTCTGCGTGCGCGCCCCTCATAATCTTCCAAGCGCGTTTCAAGGGCCATTGCCGTGGATTGAAGGTGTTTCACCTGCGTCTCGAGTTCTTTAGTGGTTGTAGTGAGAATGAGTATAGAATCTTCTGTTGCTTTCACTCGAGGTCCCAGATTTCGCAGGTCGGCGTGCATCAGTGATACCTCCATGGCCACCGTATCAATCTTAGTCTAGTAGGTTGTACGAATTCCTTGAATGGCAACCATCAGGTCTTGCAGTGTGGGGCTGTCTTCCTCTGATCCTGACTTTAGGCGATGTTCCTCTCCCTCCACAACCTGAGTGTCTAGTTTGGGGTGAGTAAACTTGTCCAATTTGGTTTGGTGGTAAACCTTTGCACCTTTGTGAGTTGCCATTATTTATCTTGCTGTCATACAGGTTAGGCACCTCTCTTTTTGCCAGTGTTCCTATGTCTGTCATGGTGCTGAAATGAACACAACACTCCGCCCCTGTATTAGCACTTCCGCAGGCCCGATCCTTACGTAATGGCCAGTGGTCCAGATTGACCCCCTGCTTTGGAGCTACGGGGAATACACTGGACTCTCCTCCTGGAGCAGGGTGTGTTCCACAGTAGTGTTGACCCTTTACTGTTCTTATATTCAGGCAAGGGGTATGTAGTCAAGTGGTGGCCATCGAGGGCAACAGACTCTGGGCCGAGGGTTTATAGCTGCAGCAACCTGGTCTGAAATGGTTGCGCAGCTCACTCACGCCTAATTGCTTTCCTTGCTGCCGCCCGCCCTCCAGTGCAGACTTGTCACCTCTGTAGTGGCCACCGCGGGCCGGGGGTTGGTACTCCTCTGCGTACCCCAGCGGCACCTTCGGCAGCCCCAGTGCTCCGAGCCCACGCGGTGCACCCCAGGAGTACCGTTGTTTCCGAACACTGAGCCAGCAAGATCGCGCCTCCCCGTTCTCGGCGGCGGGTTCGGCATTTTTCTCTCCTCCGACACCACTCCGGAGATGCACGCCCAGCACGCAATCCCCGCAGTCCGGCCCCGCTGCAGGCCGCGACCGCCGATCTTGGCCTTCCAAGTCTTGTTTGGGCCCCAAACTGCAAGGGGGCGCTGCACACGGCGTCTGGACTTCTCCGGCTGTAATTGACAGGCGCTGCGGCGGATAATTGATCGGACAGGCCGGGGACGGAGCGGGTGCCCGACGGAGCTCCCTTATAGCACGGCCATCTGGGTTCACCGCTGGCCATGCCCCCACTGTTAGAATCTAACGTAGAAAGTAAATGTAACTAGCAGAAAACATTATCGGGAAAAACTCATGTTGTGCAACTGACAATCATTCATTTATTAATTGTGTTTATTAATGTGTCATTTTTCATGTAGGTAGGAATATTAACTGAATGTGTCTTAATTTCTTATGCAATTCCGTAAAGCTCATATGCCATTTTTTTATGATAGCTGAATTTTGTGGGCCTGAAATGCAATTTCCCTGGAAGCTCTTGCTTTAGAATTAACAGTTTGAATTTCATGTGTGCTGTGGATTTCGTTCTTTCTCACGTTTTGTGTTGCAGGTGGAAGAAGCACCCTTGTTAGCTAGAATAATGTCTTTATTTTATTAGTCAGGCAAGGAGAGAAGGAGATACATTGTAAGCTTAAGGTGATAAGGGAAATTGTTGTGCTTTCACACCAGAGAAGGCCTGGGAATCAACAGTGGACGCATTAGTCCACTAAGTCACCAGACACTGAATAGCGTACAGTGGCGTTTTGTAGAGTGGAGTGGCATACAGTGGAGTAGAGAGAAGTAGCAAACAGTGAGGTGGCGTACAGTGGAGTGGCATACAGTGGAGTGACATAGACTTGAGTGGTGTAGAGTGGTGGTGTGTACAATGTAAGGACATAGAGTGTGGGGGCGTAAGGTGGAGTTGCATACAGCGTAATTATGTACATGGAGTGATGTAGGGTGTAGTCTCATACAGTGGAGGGGCGTAGAGTGGAGTAACGTAGAGTGGAATAGTGTATTGTGGAGTGGCATACAGATGTGTGGCATACTGATGCATGTGAAATTTAGCAGCAATGCAAATTATGGTGTGCAGAGTATCGCAAAACAGTGAATTGGGCTGCCTTACGTTTCTCCAGATTTACCGATCAATACAGGTCCACATATGGTGACCTTGCATTGCTTTGTAAATCTGACTTAAGTATTGCGTTACCATGCGTGACACAAGGGTACTGCAATCCAATAATATAGCTCGGCCTTACTTATATTTTGGGCCATGGTACACAGCAGTAACTTTGCAGTATACTTTGGTACATAGCGCTGACAAGCCAGTACATAATTGGGTAATGGCTGTTTTTTGAGACTGAAAAGGCATCCATATTCTTTTACGACATTTTGGCTGTGTTTACTATTAGGGGCTTAGATATTGGTAGGCAGCAGGTACCTACCTACTACCACTTTATTACAGTGATATTGAGTAAGGAAATTTATATATATTTTTTGCATATTTTTAAATACGTTTAAGACCATGTACCACAAACTTTTGTGAAATTCCACTAATGTACCGCAGTGACAGATATCACTTCGTTTAAATGCCTTATAACTTAAAAAAGACTTACCCTACTTAACTTCAGTACCCACAAGGCATAATCTGTGCACCATAATGTGTAATCGGTCCAAATTTCATGCACTACATCAGATACAATAGTCTATGGAAAATGCATTGGTTAAAAATGCATTTTGGGACCCCGTTTTATCTTTGCACCACCTTCATGATTCACCTCAAAATGTAGAAAATGCTTTATGGAAGGTTTGGTGGTGATAAATAAAAAGGATAGAAGGTTCTTAGGGGCACATTACGATAGTGGACGGACTTCCGTCCGTCCGCCATCGTGTCAGATTTGGGACCGGCTGCCCATGAGGCGGCCTCCCCACAATCTAAATTACGATGCGACCACCACCATGGCGGTCGCATCACCTATATTTTGCATTGTGGCGGGGATGCGTTCAGCAGCACCCGCCGCAATGCAAAATTAAAGGCACTTGCATATCCCTGCACTACGTGGCAGGCACCATGCGGTGCCTGCCACATGGTGCAGGGATATGTAGGGGGCACCATAGGTGCCCCACAGTGCCCTTGACCCAGCCCCAGGGATCCAGGGGGCCTGCTACGGTCCCCCAAATCCATTTCCGCCATTTGTTTTGCGGCGGTTTGGCCGCTGCAAAACGAAAGGATGAAAGGGATATCCTAATCCCTACGGCGGTTCCTGCAAGGCACTGCCGCAATGTGAGCCTATGGTGTAGTTCCGCAAGGCGGTCGGAAAGGGACCGCCTTGCGGAACCGTGGCGGGCGGTCTTTACGACCGCCGCGCTGCACCAACGATTCCCCTCGCCATCATAATTTGGCGGGGGGAAAACAGCAGCACGATGGCGGAAGGCCCGCCACCGACAGGCTGTCGGTGGCGTGCCTTCCCCATCGTAATGAGGCCCTTAGGGTGCTAAAAATCTGAGGAATTCCTATCTCTTGGAATACTAACTATAGCTACAGAGTGGCAATTAAATGTATTCTGATTTCTTTCTTTTTATCTATTGTATTGGTTATATATTTGTTTATTTGTTTACATAATCATGTGATCATAAATCTGTCTTTTAGTTGTTCATGCAGTAATGCTCAAACTTTTACATATGCAGTCTAGTTTATTCTACAGGCTCCCTTTCTACTTTTAGTAGGATTGTGCTATATATGAAGCTCAAAGTGAATGAAAGACAATAATTGTTGTTATTATAAAAATTGGGATTATTCGTTTTTTCCTAATGGCCAATTACAATGTCCTCCAAATAGTAGGTTATGTAGCTTACTGCTAGTTCACTTTTTTATTTTGTTTCAGAAGGGTGCATAAGGAAGATGGTTTTTGTTTGGCTTGTTGGGCACAGTTTTATTTTGAGAGCCAGAGAGCATGCAAAGAAAACTTATGTAGATTAAGATGTTTTCTTTTTGTTCTGTATTTGTTTATAGGTTTCCATTAGCATTTGACCATAAATGGGTCTTTCAATTGTTCATGTAGTAAACCGAATCTTTACATATGCAGTCAAGTTTATTTATTGGGCTTCCTTGCTACTTTTATCAGTATTGTGCTACTCAGATATCACAAAGTAGTTAGCCCTTATAACTTCATAACCACTTAAAAACATCACTTGCAATAGCAAAAAAATCATCTACATAGTCTTATGTACATTGCTGTGAAATGTAATTACAATACATTCAGCCATTTTGCCACTGTGTCAAATTAAATATCATTGGAATGCAAGTGTGTTTTGTGATACCCCTTTTTTTGCACCCCCTTGACCAAACGCAGCCAAAATTTCAATGCTTTACCAATGTAATGGGTGCAATACATTCACAAAGTTTTGCAAAGATTGGTGAAGCATGAGTGTAAAGTTATCAAGGGAAGAAAATCTGAGGAATTCCTATCTCTGGGAACCATAACTATAATTTCAGAGTGGCTATCGCCCCTTTTTAATGACACGATAAATATATATATATACGTATAGTGCACCCATGTCTTGACAGTTTCAACATTCAATATTTGCCGGCCACTTCTGTGTGCTAAAGTTTGGGATTGTCAGCAGCATTCTGGGATTGGTAGTCCCGGGATGTTTCATTCCGATGATTGGTGACTTTGGCATTTATGCCGACATTTGACATTGCACATGTATTGTAGTGTTTAACCCCGGAGTATGGCTCTCATAATCCCGCTTTTATGCTTTTGAGATTTGCTGGTGGAATGGGCTATTCTTTCAGCGCTTCAGAAGGGAATACGGCTGCCTACATGGAGGTCAAAGGGCGCTCTGTGGCGAAGCTGTGATCAGTGTCGGCATTTATTTATGGGCAGAGATTGTCTTCAAGAAACATTTTAATGATGTCTAGCAAAATGATGTCTTATTACATTTTCTAAATTTTACAAATTCAGGCGTTATGAGAGTAAGAAGCTTGGCGGCGCATCTATATCCCGACATTTTTCCCACTTGACTGCAGATATTATAATGTCTGCGATGTTAGTTTTTTTATGCTTGATTTTATGATGGCAATTCATATAAGCTGCTTATATTCCACATCGTGTGTTTTTATAATATAGCATTTACTTTGCCTTTATTACGAGCTTGTCATTGCAGATTGCATTCATGCTTTATAATGTGTTGACTTACCTGCAAGTATGTCTTCAATGTCTATCATTCTTTCAAGTGGGAGGGAGTATATAGCAAGTGTGTGAAATGGTGCCATTAAGATTGACAAAGGCTTTTGTAAAGCCGAAACGCGTCTCTTCTTCTACCTCATGGGTTGAGGGTGTCCTGAACGAATAAATTGATGCCGTACCCTGACAGCCTTGTGTCTGTGCCTACTTCTATGGTTTTTTCTGTGGGAGCTGGATGGAGTTTTCACATATATATATATATATATATATATATATATATATATATATATATATATATATATATTTATATTACCTTCTGGCAGTCGCCAGTAGGTAGTTATAGTTGGGATGTAGTTACCATAGGAAGAGCGTTTTTTCATTTGCCAATAACTTTGGCGTAGTTTGACGAATCCTCACGAGATTTTCAAAACTAGTTTGACGCTCGATTCAGCTGCTGTCTTGAAAGTTTTGGGGTGATCCGTCAAGCGGGGTGGAGAAAAATGGGGGCCCCAAAACGTATTTTCCTCATGTTAATTTCCATAGGAAACTTTAGACACAGCTACAGCCCGAATTGCTGAATGGAATTATCCTAAATTTGGCAGAAAGGGAGCTGTTGGTTCAGGGAAGTGCCTTTTTGTGATTTGGTGTAAATCCGTTCAGTAGGTGAGGAGTAATTTGAAGAAATTTCCAATTGTATTTATAGGGACGCAGAGAATCCGCGACCCCTTCTGATCTCGTGCTGAGATCTGTTTGCCTGCCAACACTTCAAACCAGGAAGTGTTGGAAGCCATCTTGAGACTAGGCTTGAGCCGAGTTCTCAGAAAAAACATTAAAAAGAAAAAGAAAAGGGGCAGGGTAGAAACACCCTGACCCTTTAGGCCTCTGCTTATCCCACTGTTATATATTTTTTTAAATGAAGCGTGGCCTTCCATCCTTCTTTAATAATCACCCAGTGGTGGCTCCACCGCTAAGGTGGATGAGTGTCACCCCACTGCTTTTAAGCAGTGTAAATTAAGGATAAATGAAATAATATTATCATTTTATTTTTTCCTGTCGCTGCAGTGCGGGGCAGGGCTGTTCTGCTCTCAGAGCAGGGGAGGTATAGTGGGCACTCTGTAACGTGTGCATGAATGTTTGGCAGGCTGTCTAGGGCCGGCCAAACATTCATGTGCACTTTGCTTGTTCTCTACACAGGCTGAATTAGAGCCTGGGTCGAGAACATGCCCAGGCCCCCAGCCCCATCCAAGCCGCGGCACTCAGACCAATCACAATGCTGAATTGTGATTGGCTCAGGGGGAGCCTGGACGCCTGGGTGCTTCCTGTTCTGGTGGAGGGAGGGACGAGGAGGAGAGGCGAGGAGGAGCAACGGGGCGAAGAGGTAAGTGGTATTTACTTTTCATTTCCCCCATCTCGCCCCCGCTGCGCCTCCCCTCCCCCGTTCACGGATTTTTTGCGACAGTTTCGCGAGTAATCGTGAATGTACGTGCCAATAGGAGTGCTCTGATTGGCTGGTCAGAACCGGAACAGAAAGTTGCGGCCGCCATTTTATTGATCGGGAACTGTTCCCGGGGCTGAAATTATCTGAAAAGCTAACATAAGGGGTACTCTGACCCCATGTTTGAGAAATGGGGGTGTTAGTGACACAAGTTATGTGTCCAAAATTGATTTTTTTAATCGCCCGCGATATTCGCGACACTGCCGTGACCATTGCCCATGATATTCGAGACGCTGCCACGACCGCCAGCGCAGCCCCCGTGCACTGTCACGGGGACGTCATGAGTATCGCGAAGTCATCGCGAACATTGATGGGAAAATAAAACAATATATCAGTGAATCATTAATATGCATTGTTATAGAGATATTGAGATTCTGATTAATGTGTTTACTTATATAGTGAGTTATCTACTGTGATGGTTAGAATTAATTATATAGTTATAATTTTTTTATGTGGTGCTGGCTATTTAATTCCTGCTTTTGCTTTCCGTTTTTGGCGACGTAACCGCGATCTCCGGCCTCACTGCAAAAACGGAAAATTGGTTTTAGAGATGGTTGTTCTAGAAATACAATAGCAAAACATGCCTTTAGAGAATACTGTAAGAAACCCCTAGTGTGTGTGGATATATGTGTTTTAGACTTTAAGGAAAAGGCGTGATCATCACGGTTAACGACGTCATTGCAACGTCCCAAATAACCGCGAAAACAGGTCTGAAAGATGGTTTTTCAAGAAACTTAGTACAAAACTGTGAGTTTAAACATGCTTTGAAAGAGGTCTGAATATAGTAATATGTGTAGTGCAATGTTCAGAGTGGATTTTTTACATATTATTTTTGGATGTGTTGGTGATCATTGAATGTCTGCTTTTGTTTTCTGTTTTCGTGACGTGTCCGGGGGATCGTGACGTTGTCGCGAAGATTGTCAAAAATTAAAGAAAAAAACTGACAAGAGCTGTTGCGTTGGTTGTGTCTATATGGCTGCTATACATAAGACCGTATGCAGAGTTTAATGTTACTTAGAAACACCCTGTTGCCTTCATCTGTAAAGTGCACTCCATAATTTCTATAAATTCCAGGCATGTCTTAGGCATATATTGGAGTACACCAAGACAGTGTGAGGGAAAAGCGACATCAGTTTTGCAAAGGTTTCTTTCATTAGGATTTCCAGCTCTACCTCAGTCAATGTGCCTAGGTAATTGCCACCACAGTGCACAATCATGAGGTGCGGAGCTTGGGAATCCACAATGGATTTAACCAAAGTCAGCAACTGATGAAACTTTAACCCTCTCTGGCCAAACCAAGTAATCTACACATTTGGCAAACCCAAGTCCCTGTCAATACCTCTGTTTTTTTAGGCCTCTTTAGCCCAATAGATATAGCGGTGGCCCACAGTCCATACTCTAAGCATTTTGAAGTGAAGGAGCAATAGTATTCAGGAGAAGGCTGGAGCTGAATGAGGTAGTTTTCCAAAGGAAAAGCAGTTAAAATGGAGGTTTAAAAAAAAAAAGATATATTTCATTGGATGCTGTCAGGATGAAAGTGAATACAATTAGGTAGTGTGTTGGATGCCTTAGCAAGAAGTCTTATTATTGGCTATTGTTTTAAAAAGAAATGTAATACAGACATTGATACGCTTTTGAATCTGTGGAGTAAAACACACCTGCTGTATCTTATTTGGAAGTAGCATGTTCCTTCTAGAATGCGGTGTGAACTTGTGACCTACTGGTTCCACTGGCTTGCTAGGTACACTGAGCTAAGAGTGTATTTGGGAAAGGGTGTTAAAGAGAGAGAACATTTTTTAAAAAGGTTAAGGAGTGATGACACAATTTAAGTAATGGCAAGCTTTAATTTCCAACTCTGGACTGTGTAATAATCTGTTGTCCAGTATTTAAATTAAAAAAATGAAGCTAGCTATAGGTTTGAACTCCCATTTTTTTCATGATTTCTCCGTGATCATCACGAAAATATTGCGAAAACACGCCGACAGGAACCTTGTTTTGAAAGAGAGGGAAAGGGTTTACAGATGCTAACCATTCACAAGTGGAGATGCAGTTGTCTAAAATGAAAGACATGATTTCATTTGCTGCCTTTCTCATGATGATAGAGTTGAAAGTTGAAGAGGTTACCATTTTAGAGTTGCTTTCTATGAGAGTAGTGTACTATTCTTGCACTCAGTTTTTACAAATCTTAACCATGTCAAAACATCCAGAAAGAGCTAAAACAACAATATAATCTATGAACTCAATTCACTGCTATGTATACAACTATTTAATTATATAAAAAATGTACATTACAAATGAAGATGTATATGGGAGCTTGATTAAAAGAGTATCACTGTGAAGTGAAACAAATATAGCAGAAGAACTGTATCTGGCAGAGGGTATGTGTTTAAGATGTTAGTACTGTTGAAAATCACCACGAGCAATGCCTTTACCAATGACAATGTTTTAAATGCTTTAGCATTATGTGCAGAATCGATACATCTATATTATTTGCATTCTGAGAGTTGTGGTAGTTTTAGTCACATAATAAACAGGAGTACTGTAGTCATGAAAAAAATATAAGAAAATGTGCTGTGCCTGTATATAAATTATAAAGTAGTAATACTTGTATGTATTAGGAAGTGTTTGTCAATGTGGTTTTTAACTTATATGATCGGTTTGCATATGTTTAGATGGTGAGATATGTTTTTTCTGGTTGCAGATAGTTATATGTACGATGAGACTGTTGAGTTTACTGAAAGATGAAGAGAACTATATCTTTTTGGAAAGATGGCCTGAAGGTGTATATCTTTTATGAAATCACATATATGTTTACATAGTGATCTACGTTCTTCAAGGCTGTTGAAAACTTCATGTATATAGTGAGGGTGGTACATTTCTTTCAACATGCTCTGTTTAAAATTGGACAGGGGTAATAGTGACGAATGTCTTTTGAGAGTTTGTGTGCTAGCTTCACTTGGTATGTAACATTTCTATGAGAAATTCTGAATATATGTTTTAAAGACAGAAGAACTATTTGCCAAATGATATAGGTATGCCATTAGGAAAAGGTTTTGTGCTTTCAAAAGGTGAGAATTGTTGTTTTTAGTTTTAGAAACTTATTGATGCATGTGGACGCTGCGTAACAGAGCAATGTATACAGAGCCATGTATGCAATTATATATCAAGTGTGATATCTTGACTTACTCAATCACCCAGGCACCACACATGCTCTCATCCGATCACGCAGGCACTAATTATGTACTCATTGAACTACACAGGCAACATCCATGCGTTCATCCAATCACCTAGATAATAGCAATATAGTTATGTGAATACACAGGCCCTAACAATTCAGATATAGGACCACCGATGTAGTTTGTACATACTCAGGGAATCATGCAGGCACCACTGCGGGAATTACGCAGGCACCATCTATGCACTCATCCAATCATCCAGGGAGTATTGTTGTACTCAACCACAAACACATGTATTTACAAGTTTTAGTGAGGAATATGTACTCTTTTAGAACCATCTGGTGAATTATATATGTAACCTGTCACACACTGTTTGCATGTACTCAGAAGAATTTGAGAGCTGTATGCTGTGATACAGATTAATGTGCAGATTTTTATAAGCAGTGTTCCTCAAAATATAAATCTGACACATCTAAGTAGAAAAGTACTGAAACACTAAATCTAGCAGTGGCACACTGGTAGAGAGGCACAGAAATAGCTCTCATGTTTTGCTTTCGGATTTAGAGTATTGAGACACTGTATGTACTTCTACACTTTGGTTGATGTTTATTTTAAAATTTACTACAAAAGGCATAAAGAGGTCTTTTACCGTATATAAGTGACAACTGAGATATGGTGCAGCTGTGATGTAGGAGAGGGACTATAATATTAAAAGGTAAGTAATAAATTAAGTTTTGTATTTTGGTTTGGGACTGGTACATTGAAGTAATTGCTTGTAGTTATGTCGGTAGGTTGATTTGTAGATTTAAAACTGCAACATAACATAAAAACAATTTTTGTATTATATGTAAGTCATTAGTAAAGTAGCTGTTACATTGGCTAGAAAAAAATCAAATATAGTTTTTTTTTTTTTTACACAACAATATCTGCATAATTACAGACAGATTGCCTACAAAAGCTCGGCGGGAAAAGGAACAGAAGCAAGTACAGTATCGATGCAGAATTGAGACTCAAAAGGGGAAAAATGAAGAAAAGGTGGTGAACGAAAAAAGAGCTATAAAAAATATATGTGGACATTTCCAAAGATTATGAAATAATGAAAATAAAATTCAAACTATGAGAAAGAATAACAATGAACAAAATCTATATAGCAAGAACAGTAAACAATGTAACAAAGATGTATACACCTTAACTAGGAGACAGAAGCAGTTTAAGAAAATCAGAGCTAGAATGTTTCGTAGTAAACTAGTTATAAATCTACTGAGAAATATTAAGAAGTATAGAAGGAGACATGCAGTGAAACAGAAAGAACAAGTTGAGAAAGTAGTTGATAAGGCCTTTGCTTTGAAGGTGAAGGTTTTTATTTTGATTATTAATAGAATGAAGACTGTTGACAAATGGTGTTGTACTTGAGGAGACAAAACCAGAAAAAAAGATTAGTGAATAGAAGTAACTTTTGTACAGTTTTTAGTGGAGAATGCATACATACTTCTAGTACAGAGTCTTTCTTTAATGAAGAAAGCTATGTCCAGGATAATAGATTAGATCATGCTATTGATTACAGAGGATGATGTTATGAAAAGAAGAATGGCACTCCTATAGCGAAAGAGGTGATGGTACCTACAAATGTAGAACAAGTTATTGTAGAACAGGTACAGGGAAGGCAGAGTCAGGTACCTGTATAGAAATGGAATAGTAGTAGTGTTTGTTGTATTCGACAGCAATCCATTGATATGTTAAGGACATTTCTACATATCTTTCCAAGCTGAGGTTTAAAACAGAAAATAACTACTTTACAAGGATTAGATCCTTGCAAGATCAGAAAGCATACAAATTTGCAGGGGCACTCACTAGCTTGTTTATCAAACAAAGTGTGTCAAAGCACCTTTCATCATTTCAAGATGTTAGCTGTACACTACTCAACAATGCAAACTTTAGTTAGGAGTCTGTACTATGTGAAAACTCCCACTTTATGTTTAGGAGAAATGATTAGAGCACTTTTGCATGGTACTGTGGCAGATGTAGAAAAGGTTTGGGGTGATGTGCAATTTCGTTTTTGGTCCTGAGGATTCTAGAAAAAATGAGGAGTTGTTAAGAGGCGGAGTTGCAAAACAGGACACATATAATACAGTTGATAGTTTTAAAGAAGAGATTACAAATTTTAACACAGTGTGGCCTAAAAACCAGAGTATGTTTGTATATGTTGTCGATGCCCTTACTAGAAGATTTAAACACAGACTGTTGATTTATATTTAAAAAGTAAATAATGATAACTGGCAAAAGTTAGCTGTGTATTTATATGTAGAGGAACACTTTGACTTGTCTGTATGGCAAGTTATATGTAAGTAGTGTTACAATAAATTAGAAGATAAAAAAATGAACAACGCATAGATATTAGATACCCATTTTGTAAGATAATAAAATGCCTACTAATGTAAAAAAAAACTATGAAGAGCCAAAAATTAAAAAAAACATCAACACTTATGATTCTTTGTCATTTGAGATGTCATCAGTGATGTCACTGACCATGTCATGAGTGATGTAATATGTGAGGTCATAAGCAGTGCAGTTCATTGCGGGGCGCGAGTTATAGTTAGCTCAGCTAACTATAACTGTTGAATTTCTCTGGTTTTGTGCGTGTGAAATCTGAGCCTAACTATAACGTCCCTGTAACCTCTGGTTTTCTCAGTGAATACATATATAGATATATATACATATATATATATACGTATATATATATATATATACACACACACACACTCACATATAATTATCAGTTATTTGTACTTTTTATATGAAAGATGGTACGAATATTAGTTACATATCTTGCTACATACCCAAATAGACACTGATATACTCAAATTTAATATGAAGTAAAGTGCAGTGGAGACCCATCTGACCAGAAACTGATATATGCATGTATAGAGTCTGTTATATAGCAATTTGGACACTGAAACCATCACTAACAAATATAGTTACATACTGAGTCATTCAGCTGGAATTAGGTGACTGAAAAGTTTATTAGTGGTAGATAGTGGTCAAGTCAATGTTTTGTCTCCTATATATGGCCTCATTACCTTATCCACAATTGGTATATTTAATTTATCTGTAAGCCTGTAAAAAAATGTTTTAGCTGAGCCCAGGGCCTTTAAATCAAATAGTGCTAAACGCATTGTACGTCTGATTGTGCAACCCAGATAAATAGGTGTTCAAACATGTGTGATGCGTGCTAGTTCAGAACATTGTGTCTGCAGTTTACACTGCTATGTTGAATTGACATTTATAATGACTGGGCAGGGTCTAAGCATACCTTTCATTACATTCAAAAACTCCAAAGGTAAGCTGTATATAGCCAATAGGGCAGGAAGGTATGTGTTTGAAAGGTAAAACATGTAGTTCTATATTACAGTGAGTTAGAAACATACTTACAGACCAATATAGTCAGTTATATATCCACTCATCTATGCACTCACTGAGATACCTATTTACAAAACCATACAGCCACTCACACACAGTCAGACGGTGACAGAAGCACCTGCACATTTAGTTATACACCTATACATCAGTTATGTATCCAGCAGTAACACAGCCAGTTGTACACACATTTACATAACCCAACACTCACTAACACAGACACTAAGCACTCCATACAGGCACCTAAATACACATTTAGTTACCCATGGTTACTAACAAAGCCAGTCACTGACATCCAGTGACACACCCATAGAGGGACTGATACACTCACTCACAAAGGTACTTAATTACTGACACAACCAAGTTATGCATCCAGGCAAGTAGCCCTTTGAACATGTGTTGGGTCTGCTACTGCAGACCCTGCATGTGGAGTATTACTGCTGGGTTGACTTGACATTTAAGAGCCCTTGCCAAGCCTTAAACAACCCTTTTTCTACATATAAGTCACCCCTGAGATAGGCTGTAGGTAGCTTATTGACCAGAGTGTTATGTGTTTAAAAGGTAAGACATGTACTTTGAGGTTTCAGTGAATAACATATGCACTTGGAAATCCATATGCCCCATTATACATCTAGTGTACCACTTAACACTGCAAATGATATACCTATTTACAAAAGCATACAGCCACATGCACACCCACTCAAACAGCAGCAGAGGCATTTACACATTGAGTGATACACCGATACAGCACATATGTATCCAGCAGTAACTGAGATAGTTGTACACACAGTTTTGTACCCCAACAGTCTCTAACACAGCCAGTAACCAATGAATACAGCCACTTATATACAGATTTAGGGACCCCTATAGGTTCTAACATACCAGTCATATAGTGACATACTTACTTAGATATCCACTGAGACATGCACATAGAAAATGGCACACTCATTCAGATATGTAGTCAAATACTGACAGAACCAAGAGAGCCATTCAGACAAGTTGGCCTTTAAACATGTCTCAGGCCTGCTACTGCAGATGCTGTGTGGGCAGTTTTAATGCTAGGACAACTTGCCATTTAATATCACGTTGCCAAGTCTTAAACTCTTCTTCTATTACATATAAGTAACCTCTAAAGTAGGCTGTAGGTAGGCTATACAACAGGGTGCAATGTGCATAAAAGGTAATACAAGTGCTTTGAAGTTTTAGTGAGTTACATGTGCACTTACAGACCCATATGACCAGTTAAACATCCAGTCTTGCGCTCATACTGCAACGGATAAACCTATTTTGAAAAACATACAGGCACTCATACACCCAGTCACACAACTACAGAGGCATGTACACATTGAGTGACACACCGGTACAGCACATATGTATCCAGCAGTAACTAAGCTAGTCGCACGCACAGTTACATACCCCAACAGTCTCAAGCACAGCCAGTAACCAATACATACACCCACTTAGATACATATTTAGAGACCCATACAGGTTCTAATATACCAGTCATTAAGTGGCATACTTACTTACATATTACTTACATATCCAGTGAGACACGCACAGAGAAAATGGCACACTCATTAAGATATGTGCCCAGTTAAACATTCAGTCTCACAATCGTACTGGAACTGATAAACCTATTTAGAAAGCGTAGAGGCACTCATACACCCAGTCACACAAAGAGAGAGGCATTTACACACCCACTCAGTTACCAATGCAGCACTTATGTATCCAGTAGTAACAGAGCTACTTGCCCATACAGTTACACACCCCTAGAGTTAGCAACAGAGCTAATAACCAATCCATGCAGCTAATTACATACACATTTAGAGACCCATACAGTTTCTAAGATAGCCAGTCATATAGTGACATAGTAACTTACATATCCATTGACACACGCACAGAGGAAATGGTACACTCACTCAGATATGTAGTCAAGTACTGACACAAGCAGGGGAGCCATCCAAACAAGTTGCCCTTTAAACATGCCACAGTCCTGATACTACAGAGCTTGTGTGTACAATGCTCCTACCAGGCCAACTTGGCAATTAAAAATCCTTGCCAAGCCTTAAACTTCCATTTAATTACATGTAAGTCACTCTTAAAGTAGGCTCTAGGTAGGTCATAGGGTAGGGTGCTATGGGCTTAAAAGGTAACAGATGTACTTGTAAGTTTCGGTGAGTCACATGCACACTAGAAACCCATACACCCAGCTATACAAATAGCGTCTCACCCAAGCTGGTTCACCCCTGCACTCCAAGAATCCAAACAATCCTGCTGACGACTCGAAAAGACATGGAGGAACAGCAAAACCCCAGAAACACGCACTGCCTACAGAACAGCAACCACAGCACACCACCAACTCATCAAATCCACAACGAAGAACTTCCTCCAAGACAGAATCCTCACCAACGCCCACAACTCCAAAGAACTCTTCTCGATCATCCAGGAATTTGCTAAACTGAGCAGCAAAACAACAGATGTCCCTCCCTCCCAAGACCTCTGCAACAGATTCAGCACCTTTTTTCACCTCAAGATTAAGACGCTCTACGACAACTTCGACAACCAGGACCTCTGCATCCCTTCAGCCCCCACCCCCAGCGAAGCCACCCAACAGACCCTACTCACTTGGACCCCACTCACGACAGAAGACACCTTAAAGACTATGAAGAGCATCTACTCCGGAGCACCCCAGACCCCTGTCCCCCCCACATCTTCCACAGAGCCACCATGGCCATTGCACCCGAACTTTGCCAGACCATCAACTGCTCCCTCAAGACCCCCACATTCCCGATGACTGGACCGCCCTGCTCGCCGCCACTGATGACATCCACGCCCTCCTCGACCAGGACCAAACGGCTTCCCTCACCCTCCTGGACCTCTCATCTGCATTCAACACCATCTCCCACCGCACAGTAGCCACCAGACTCCACAACGCCGGCATCCGAGGAAAGGTCTTCAACTGGATACGCTCATTTTTCACAGGCACAACTCAGCTAGACTCCCACCCTACCTCTCAGAACCAACAAAGACCAGATGTGGAGTACCCCAAGGATCATCCCTCAGCCCCACCCTCTTCAACATCTACATGGCCCCCTCGCTACCATCGTCAGAAGCCACGGGCTCAACATTGTTTCCTACACCGACGACACCCAGCTCATCCTCTCCCTCACCAAGGAACTCAACATCACCAGGCACAACTTCCAAGAAGGGATGAAAGCCGTCGCCACCTGGATGAAGGACAGCTGCCTGATACTCAACTCAACTCTGAGAAAACAGAAGTCCTCATCCTTCGCTCCACTCCTCAGCATGGGACCACACCTGGTGGCCCCCCGCCCTCTGAAACCCCTCCACCCCAACAGACAAGCACGAAACCTCGGCAAAATACTGGACTCATCACTCACTATGGACCACCAGATCAACGCCGTATCCTCGGCCTGCTTCAACACCCTCCGCATACTCTGGAAAACGGTCACACACGCCCTCATCACTAGCAGATTGGACTACGGCAACGCCATCTATGCCGGAATCAATAAAAAACTCCCTCGCAAGCTCCAGACCATCCAGAACACCACAGCCAGACTGATCCTAGACATCCCCCGCCACAACCACATCACCCAACACCTTCGTGACCTCCACTGGCTCCCCATCAAAAGTAGAATAACCTTCACGCTTCTCATGCACTCATACAAGGCCCTCCACAACATCGGACCAGTGTACCTAAACAACCGCCTCTCCTTCCACGCACCCAAGAGAATCCTCCGATCAGCCAACCTCTCTCTGACCCCCATGCCATGCTTCTACAAGACCAGAATGGGTGGAAAGTCCTTCTCCTACCTCGCAGCCAAGACCTGGCATGACCTCCACCTCTGGCAAAGCCCTACACTGCTCCAGTTCAGGAAAGACCTCAAGACCTGGCTCTTCAGATGACCACAGCACACTACGGAGCCGCCCCAGCGCCTTGAGACCCTCAAGGGTGAGTAGCTGCGCTATACAAACCCCTGCATGATTGATTGATTGATTGATTGATACTGTGACTAACATACCTGTTAAGAAAATCCTAGAGGCACTCACACACCTAGTCAGACAGTGATACAGACACTTACACATTTACTCACACACCCATACAGCACTTATGTATTCAGCAAAAAGTGAGTTTGTTGCACACACAGTTACATATACCAACATTCACTAACAGAGCCAATTAGGAATCCATAGAGGTACTTATATACACAATTAGAAACCCATAGACTTAGTAGGAGAGGCAGTTATATACCGACATAGTTACGTAGCTATATTGTGACACATACACAGAAGGATTGATACAGTCGCTCAGATATGTACTCAAAAACAGATGTCACTCATCCACACAAGTAGTCCTTTAAATATATCTCAGGTCTGGTAGTCTACCAGAACAGTTTTAGTGCCAGATCGACTTGGCATTTAACACTATTTGGCAAGCCTTAAACTATTTTTTTCTATACATGTCACCCCTAAGGTAGGCTGAAGGGAGCCTATAGAACATGGGTTACGTGCAATCAGGCTCATTTATTCAGACACATGGGTCAAGTTAAAAATTTGAGATGACACGCATGTATCAAGGAAAGTGCTAACAACAACTGGCGTAAAACAGGGCTGCTTGCTAGCCCCCTTCTTTTTCATCTTTATTTGGCTGATCTCTCAGCAGAGCTAGATGGGCAGATAGCTCATACACCGAGCATTGTCTCACATTTTATATGCTGATGATCTGCTACTGTTTAGTAACACTCAAATAGACCTCCAAAGGTTGCTTAATTCCCTTGGTACTTATACAGAAAAGAAAGGCCTGGAAGTAAACTATAAAAAACTAATGTGATGGCTTACAATCGGGGCCCCAACAAAAGTCGAAAATGGCATCTAAATGGAAATAATATTGATGAAGTTGCCTCCTATGTATATTTAGGGGTCAAAATAGATGCAAATGGCATCTTTGCATCTCAGAAGAAGGTGATTAGGGCAAAAGCTCAGGCCATCAATTATGATTTTCAACACTGGCTAGATCCATCAAAGGTCATGATCTGAAATCTATGGGAGCAGTTATGAAAGCCAAATTGTTGCCAACGCTCGCATATGGATCAGAAGTAATGCTAGGTGATGAGGCTCCTCTGCTTGACAAACTGTGAATAGGAGCCTATAAACAAACCTTCAAGCTACATAGATTGGCCTCGCCCACTGAACTCCAGTTAGAATTTTCTCTTACAAAACAGTTACTTGCTAGGCCGGCGGCATTTGTAAAGCTTTGTCATAAACTGCGTGCAGCGGCAGATAACACCTTGGCGAATCTAGTCTGGTCCGAGATTAATTTATAACGGGAAACGGCTCCCACAAGAAACATCTTGATAATAGTATCAGGTCATTGGAGTTGGGCAACCTTTGGAACTCTAAGATCATCGGACAAACCTTTAATAAAGTGGTAAATAAGTTGACCAGATTGCAAAGCTGGACCGCAGATAAGGAAATGCTGTCCAAACGTCGTCACGGGTGGCTGGTGTTGAAATCTTATTCAATCCCATGGGAATCAATCCTGCTTGCAGCACCTTACGACTGGAAGGTTAAACTGTCATTTCTGGCCCTGAGATTTGGAGAGAAACCCACACTAGACCGCATGTCAAAATGGAGGATGGGCGTCCTATAACGTGTGTATTTGTAAAGCGCACTTTCACCCCTAACGGGGTATCTTGGCGCTGAATAACAGATGTTTATTATTACCCAACTCAATGGTGCTCATTTTATCGACCCCAGATGGATGAAAGGGTGAGTGGACCCACCGGGATTTGAGCCTGTGACCATGAGGTCGAACACATGCCCCTGCAGTGGATGCATTAGTCTACTGAGCCACCAGACCTGGCTGACCCTATCTGAAGTTCGGACCTGTCGCTTGTGTCATCAAGAGATTGAGACTCTGCTCCACATTATATGTATCTGCCCAATGCTGAGTGACCAATGTAGAAGCCTATTAAGGCAAGAATTCCTTGACCGGGGAATCAGATCCTGTAGGACAGAACTTGTGGAGTCAATGGACTCAATCAATATAAGATTGAGCATTAGACGAGTGCAGTTTTTGGCCATTTTTAAAAATCTTTTAAAAAACGGATTAATATCAAGTACTGAGTGAACTTGGGGGGGCCTGGAACCTGATATTAGGCTGTGACAACCCCGTCATTTTTAGGCAAAATTTCCATGAGCAGGTAAACTGCAAGGACGGGCTGCTAGGGTTCCCCATAGTGGCGGTTCCCTATCCCATCTTGCTAAGGTTAATTTGCTTAATCTGGCACTTTTGTCTTGTACATTGGCACTTTAATAAAGCACAGCCTCATATATAGGTACCTTAATTGGCTGAAAACCATTGTCCACTTAGCATAGCACCTACACCCGCTCTTTGAACTTGCACACAAGCACTTTACCACCTATAGTGGTGTATTTAGGTGAACGATAATTGGCAGTTACACAAATTTTCACTTTACTCCAACTAGGGATATTGTCGGTGCTTGATCAGTCATCCCGACATATTTATCATCTGTATTTGGCATTTTTATCTTTATGATAGGAAGGGTTGAAAGAAAATGTAAAGATACATTAATACGATGTTCAATGGCTGAAGTAGATATATGATGACCTTTAATTCTTAATTTTTAATTGCTTTGTACTGTATCATTATGCTGTGTTTATGGTTTTAATTGACTAATAAACAATAAACTGCTGCATTTGTTATTTATTGTTGGGTTATATGTGCTGAAATACTAAGACATGTACTTACAGAACCATATGCCCGGTTATGCATCCAGTTTCTCACCCATACTGCAAAGAGCCACTCACATATCCAGTCACACAGCGACAGAGGCACTTATACATTACTAAGGACACCCATACAGCACTTATGTATCCTGTAGTAACTGAGTCAGTTGTGCACACAGTTACATACCCCAACACACACTAACACAGTCAGGAAGCAATTCAAACAGATATTTACATACACATTTGTACACCCATCGAGTTACTAAGAGAGTCAGTCATTCAGCGACATAATTACTTGTACATCCAGTGACACACTCACAGAGGGACTGACATATACACATTCAGATATGCACTCAAGTACTGACACAACTAAGTCACCCATCCTGACAAGTAGCCCTACAAACGTGTTGGGCCTGCTACTGCACAATCTGTGTGGGCTGTTTTACTGCCAGGTCAAGTAGGCATTTAAAATCCTCGACAAGCTTTAAACTTCCTTTTTTTCTACCTATCAGAGACCCTAGGGTAGGCCACAGGTAGTCATACACTGATGCATACACTGTCACACCCATATACACTATAAAGTATACAGTAGCACACCCAGGCAGCCACAGATGCATACACTGACATACCCAGATACACACTGATGTATAAACTAACACACCCTGATGCATAACAATGCATAAATAACACACCCAGGCACACACTGATGCCCACAGTAACATACCCAGCCACTCACTGATCCATACACTACAATACCCAAACACACACTGACATACAGTAAAACACCCAGGCACATACTGACTCATACACTGAAACACCCAGGCAGATAATGATGCATATTCTTACACTCCCAGATACACTCTGATGCATACAGTAGCATCCCCAGGCACACTCTGATATATACACTAACACACCCAAGCAGACACTGATGGATACACTGAGTGGACACATCCAGGCACACACTGATTTAGACATGATAAATAACAGACTTTCAGTGGCTATAGCATAGTGTTATTATGGTTTATATAAGAAGTTAAATGGTTAAATTAGGTAATTTAATAATGTATAATGAAAAGCTAAATATTTTAATTTGTTTTTTGTTTGCAGAGTTCTACTTGTACTTAAAAACAGAGACTTATAATGCCAAATAAAACACAAAGAAGAAAGAAACAGAGGAAAGGATGCTATCGCCGTACAATAGAGAAAGAAAAGATGCAGTATACAGAGAATGTGGCAAAAGAGAAAAGAGCTGCTGGTAAGAAAACTAATACATTTCTTAAAATCGCATGTGGAAAAGGGAAAAGCAAGCAAAACCATACAAATAAAAGCAGGTTTCATAACATCTATAAAAGGAGAAACTAAGTGATATTAAGAGGACAAATGTTATAGGAAAGAAGATACTTTAACAAGAAGAAAGAGGCTATTTAAGGAAATCAGAGACGGAATGTTTCGTAGTAGAATAATTAGGAATTTGGCACAAACTATGAGGCAGTATTAAAGGAGAAGAAAAGTAGTACAACAAAATATTGGGTCTGTTGTTGATAAGACATTTGCCCTGATGAGGAAGCTAATTATTTTGATACTGAACAAGATGGGAACATTGGATAAAACAGTGTTGTGTATGAAGAGAAGCAGCCAAAAAAGACTTGTGAATAAAAGTCATTTTTGTAAAATTTCCAGAGGTCAATAGTACAGAGCCTTTCTTTAATGAAGAAATTAACTTCCAACAGAACACATTAAGGCATGCAGTTGAAACAATGTTATGAAGTGAAAGATGGTACTCCTATTGCAAAAAAGGAGGTTGTTCCTAGGAAAGTAAAAGGAGTGATCGCTGAAGAGAAGGAAGGTGTATAGAGGCCCTTTTCTACAAATGGAACTGTAGTAGTATTTGCAGTGTTTGTCAGGAATCAATTGATATATTGAGACCTTTCCAACATGTTTCCATACTAAAGTCTGAAACAGAAAATTGCAATCTTTCAAGGATTACATCCATGCAAAGTAAGGAAGTATACTAATTTACACGGACATTCACTGGCATGTCTATTGAACAAAGTGTGCAGAAGCACCTTTCATCACTTTAGAATGGTAGCTGTCCATCACTCTAAAATGCGAAATTTAGTTAGGAGACTTTACTATGTGCAAACTCCTGCCTTATGTTTAGGAGAAATTAACAGATCTCTTTTCAAGGTACAGTAGTAGAGGTTGAAAAAGTTTGTGAAGATGTAGTTTTGCCTCTTTGGTTCTGAAGAGGACTCTAGAGGAAATGAGGAAGTTGGTATGTTCAGGTGTAGAAGAACATGACACAGATATTATTATCGATAACTTTACGCCAGAGATTGCTACGTTTAACACAGTTTCTTCTGAGAAACTAAACTGTGTTTGTATTTGATGTCGACGCTCTCACTACAAAAGCCAAACTCACAATGCAGTTGTATCTCAAAAACTGAACAGGAGAACAGAGATAAGTGGCAAGAATCTGGTTTAAATTTATTTGTTGAGGAACGCTTTGATTTGGCAACACGGCAAATCATATATAAGTATTGATATGATAAATTGGAGGATAACAAAATGGCAGTGAGAGCAATACATAACAACTTAGAATCTGTATCAACTCCAGAAGAACTTCGAGAATTACATGAATCAATTCTCATAAAATATATACACCCTTTTAATAATAATAATAATAATAAATGAGCTTGTATAGCGCCTGGTTACACTAACTAGTGTGTCCCCGCGCTGCAGGCTACTCGGACCCCTCTGTGCAAAAAGTGTGAAGGATGATCTACACTTGGAAGAGCCATGTTTTTAATTTTTTTCAGAAGGAGACTTCTAATGGTTCTGTACGAAGCTCTAGGGGAAGGGTATTCCAGTTCTTAGCAGCTAGATAGCAAAAAGACCTGCCACCCATTCTTGCTCTTTTAATTACTGGGATTCTAACCCGTCCCATCCCCCAGGACCGCAGGGCCCTAGTCGGAGTGTAGGGAAGTATCAGATTATGTAAGTAGCTTGGTCCCTTTCCCTGCAGGATCCGCTGACTTACACACATGGCCTTAAAGAGGATTCTTTTCCTCACCGGGAGCCAGTGTAGAGTGTCCAGAGCATTTTTAGAAGAGGCTCTCCTGGGGAGCATCAGAACAAGGCGGGCCGCCGCGTTCTGTATACATTGTAATCGCTGCAGACTCCCACCACTGGCACCCAGGTAAAGGACGTTCCCATAGTCCAGGCGGGAGGTCACCAACGCATGGGTTAAAGTTTTCCTGGCGGCTACGGGGAGCACGTCCAAGACCTTCCGAAGGTTTTTCATTATTCGAAACATTTTCCGGCCACTGCTCTCGTGTGGTGATCAAACGAAAGCTTAGAATCCAGCCATATCCCCAAGTTCTTCACCTGGTTACTGGGGGTGGGAATAGTGCCCAGATTCTGCGGCCACCACCTCGATGACCATATTGAGGGAGCCTTCCCTACAATTAGGACCTCCGTCTTACTACCGTTAAGTTTTAGACAATTATTTGACATCCACTCTTCCAACTCCTGTAAACAGGAGGCGAAAGTAGTGGCAGCCTCAGTGTGGGCCTGAGAAAGAGACACTATCAGTTGTGTGTCATCTGCATATGATACAACACTGATACCATATTTTCTGATGATGTCTGCCAAAGGGACCATATAAAGATTAAAAAGAGTGGGGCTGAGTATAGAGCCCTGGGGAACCCCCTGAGCTAGTTTAATGCTCTTGGAGAAGTGCGGTTGTTGGGATACTTGAAAACTTCTGTCCTGTAGAAAGGATCTCAGCCACTTCAGAGCCAGCTTATCCAGCCCTCCTTCCTTAAGGCGCTGTAGGAGTATTGGGTGGGCGACGGTGTCAAAGCGGCACTAAGGTCCAACAGGACCAGTGCCACCGTCTGCCCTTCATCCACATGCCTGCGAATGGTTTCTGTCGACAGAAGCAGAGCTGACTCCGTGGAGTATGTGGCCCGAAAGCCTGATTGTGTCGGGTGGAGTAAGCCGTGCTGGTCCATGTGCATAGTCAGTTGAGAGTTGACCACTTTTTCTGCTATTTTAGCAAAATAGGGCAGAAGCGAAACTGGTCGTAAGTTCTCCAACTGACTTGCACTTACACCCGGCTTCTTTTTATAGGAATCACTACCGCTTCTTTCCATTTTTGTGGGACCACCCCTGAGTCAAAGGAGAGTTCTAAGAGGTGTCCAATATAAGGTATTAGTACCTCCATACTCTCCTTCATCATTTTTGGAGTCATAGGGTCCCTGGGAGAGCCGGACTTAATGCTCAAGGCCGTCTTTTCAAGATCGTCAAAATTCGGGAGGTTAAATCTGGAGAGGCGTAATGCCTCCTCCATAATGCATATTCCTGTCCTCTCTAACCTCCCATTGCGTGCCTCCTCCGGGAAGGTGTTGTAAATCTTACCCACCTTCTCAGGCATTCGTTCTTATGGAGCCAAAGACAGGGAAGCTGCCGCCAACTGAACTTCAGAAAGGCCTTAAAGGAAGAGTTGTCTACTTACTTTTAGATTTTAAACTTCGCTCACAACTTCGCTCACAATGCATCAAACTTGGCAACTCGCTCTCTGACTCCTCACCAATGAGGTGTGGAGTCCCCCAAGGGTCGACCATCTCCCCCACACTCTTTAACCTATATATGGCACCACTAACTGAAATCCTCAACCAATCGAACATTGCATACCACATGTACGCAGACGACACACAACTATACTTAAAGATATCCTCCCCAGACGACGTCATTCAACTAAACAACACTTTAGTCAAAACCCAGTCCTGGCTCTCTTAAAACAACCTCAAGCTGAACTCTCTGAAAATCGAATTCTTTCTTTTCGCCCCACAAAACAGCTCCTCACTCATCCAAGATTGGCTTAAGCACCTAGACGCACTCAATTGCAAACCTACCATCATTGGCTCCACAAAATCCCTTGGAATAACACTGGACAAGAATCAAAATATGATACCACACGCAGTGCGACATTTCAACTCAGAACACTGAAGAAATTGAAACCATTTCTACCACCTTCGGACTTCAAACAAGCAGTACAAGCACTGGTGGTCTCCAGACTAGAATACGGCTCGGGGACCCTGTCAGGGCTACCCAAAGCGAGAACAGCTCCACTCAAAACAACTCTTAATGCGGCAGTGAGACTGGTAACAGGAACTAGACGCTTCGACCACATCACCCCATTGATTAGGTATCTAAACTGGCTTCACCTTGAGGCAAGAACTCAACTGAAAATTGCCTGCCTCACACACAAAGCATTACACTTCAAAGAACCAAGTTACCTGGCAGAAAAGATTCGAATCTCAGGTGGCAGCCGCTACCTAAGAAGTGCCAACTCTCTCAGGCTTGAACCTCCTAGATTCCGAAAACAAAAAACTTACACACGATCCTTCTCTGGGGCAGCACCAAGGATCTGGAACTCCTTACCACCCAAGTTACGCTCTAACCCATCGACCCTCTTGTTAAAAAAAGAGGTAAAAAAAGATACTAATGAACAGATTCCTTGCATCGTCTTCGAAGTCCTAGGACACAAGGATGGTATCAAGGACAGCAACTTTTAGATGGATCAGAGACACGTCGTTTACAGGAGAACCCTCGAAAGCTCTGCTCCTCGGGGTACCTGGATCCGAAGAGTCTTAGAGCAGCAGCAAATACCCACCATAGAGTGGCTAGAACAATAAAGACTAATGGAATATTAATGGACCGACTGTTGTATAATTGTGCTATATGTTGCAAAACCCCATTGTGACTATTTTACTTTGATTTATCGGTCAATACCATTCATCTTGCTCTTTCAACCATATGTACAGCGCTCTGATACCCATGGGTCATGTGCTTGCTTTATAAAACACTCTAAAATCTAAAAGAAAAAATTAATATTGAACCTTTTGGTGTAGACAGAGATGTTGATGACCAGTTTGTTCTTGTAAATGGTGTCCCTACCAAAAACAAAAAAATCTGGCGAGAGCTAATGGATGTTAATAAAGTAAAAAAAGCTACATTGTACCTCCAACTAAATAATATTTATTATCTAAATGTCGGTATTCTTGCAGATTGAAAAAGTGGATACATCCAAATCAGAAGAAATAAATGAACACTATAGCATCCATCCAGTGCATTCCAAAGAAATTATTGGCGATTGTATTGATCTGTTTCAAATTAAACAAGCAAAAGGTGCTCCAATGAGTGTGTGGGAAAAAGGATTAGAGGCTCACTGTTTTCCGCAACTATTTCCCACTGGAGCAGGTGGCCATTCCATACAAATATCAGCAGCTGAGTACAGGTCAACCAGATTATGTTCAGAGGATGCTAGATTTTGCCAGTGTATTCCATAAATATGGAATGACGGACTATCATTTGCTGTAAACCACATACTGAAGACAGGAGTTAATCTGCAAAATGTATCTGCAAAGGAATTTGTTGACAAAGTTCATGGTAAGGATGAGAATTTGAAATACAATTTGATAAATTTGATTGCCTGCCAATGTGGGACTAACGAGTATTCGTATCGTTGTCATGGAGAACGGAAATGAATGTTGCCAAACTTAGGTGCACCTACTCGGTTTATGATACTCAGTTGTGCAGAGTACTCATGGGATGGCTTACTTGAGTTTTCGAGAGAAGTCAACTCAAACATTGAGGACATCAATGTAAAGACAGCAGGAGAACTGTGCTCTTTGAATCCTGCTAATGTTTGTAGATATTTTAACCACCGGTTTCAAGCCATGCTGTTATTCATCTGCAACAAAACAAATCCTTCTCTTGGCAAAGTAACTGATTTCTTTTGGCGTAAAGAGTACCAAGCTAGAGGTGTTCCTCATATTCACATGCTGTTATGGATAAAAGATGCACCAAAATTGGAACAGTTATTGATGACTCTGCACTCTCTTTCATAGAGCAGTATGTGACATGCACCATTCAACAGGAAATAGGCCTCAGACAGCAAGTTCTGGGCTTTCAAGCACATAGATGTGGCAAGCACTGTTGTTGAAAATGCAGGGCTAGGGGCGTGGCCAAGTAAGATGGCTGAGCGGTCGTGAGCCGCTTCAGCTCCGGACCCCGATGATTGCCCCATGAGCATTCCGCACACATAGTGAGCCCTGCTTGGCCTGCCTGTTGCCCACAACATCACAGGAAGTGTCGAGACCCGGGGGAGCGAGAAGCGGACGAGCGGTGGCGAGTTTCTTACCTTCTATAATCGCTATCCGGACCCCCGAGGCCAATAGCGGGATGGCGTAGAAGGACGGGACGGAGCCTCTACCATCTCCCACACCCGACGGCGGTGGACACCGGAGGCGCCTTCCCTTGCCACGGATGGAGGAGTAGTCCCCCAATTCTGCGGTCCTGTGAGGGAATGCCGGGGGCAGACGCCACGGTCAGCGGATCCGATGGGATAGTGGTTGCGGCCGACAAATCTCCGGCGCCATTTTAGCGCTCCAAAGCGGCTGCGGAGAGGCAGCGGCTCTATGAGGAGTGCAGAGGAGCAGCAGGGAGGCAGCTGATGCACACACTCAGAGCGGGTCAGTCTCCTCTTTGTTCGTCTTCTAACGCCGTGTGCCAGATGGAGGGGCCGGGGAATGTGAGCCATGAGTGCCCCGCCTGACCCTAAGATGGCGGCGGTCAGGGATACGCGATGGTGATCCCCTTGCACCCGGGGCCTTGAGAGGGAGTCGAACGGCGACCAGCGGGGAGCACCCATCAGCATCCACCAGCAGTCCCAAAGAATTGATCTGAGAGGAGAGGCGTCGAGGCAATCAGCTGGTTCGTGTCATTCTCTGCCTGACTTTAACAGGGCGACCAGTCCACTCTGCAGAGGCCTGGTTTCGCTGCGTGTGGCGACCACGCATTTACTCGGGGCCATCAGCGCCTGCACAGTAGTAAGCTTTAGGAATCCTTGACCTTGCAGGGCGGCGACCTTATGCCTCCCGACAAATCTGCGAACAAGGTTTCCCGCTACTTTAAGTCTGCTGAAAAGGACATCCCCTCAGCGGAGACCAGCCACCCGCAAACTATGGCGCTCACCCGTGAGGACTTGGTTGCCGCCCTCCGTGACATCAGGGCAGAGCTCTGCCTGGAGATCAAACAGGACTTGCGCTCCTCCGTGGAACAGATGAAAGCCGACCTCACCGAGAAAATGACGACTCTACGCCAGGATGTGGACTCCGTGGGCTCCAGAGTGTTGGAGGTGGAGGAGCAGACACAAGAACTGACGACGACCGCCGCTAAAATGCAAGACTCCCATCAAGGCCTCCAGGCCCAGCTCCAGCAAGTGCTGTTGAAGGCGGAGGACTTGGAAAATAGAACCCGGCGAGAGAACATACGAATCCGGGACCTGGAGGAGGGGGCGGAAGGGCCCGATCTCGAGGCATTTGTGACGGGCCTCTTTGCGGAGCTCCTGGCCCCCCAACAACTGAAGCTCGAACTGGACCGGGTCCACCGCGTGGGCACTCTACAGGCTGGAGGCCGCAAGCGTCCAAGAGACGTCTTGGTTAAGTTACACTCGTTTAAAACGAAGGAGGCTATCTTATCTGCAGCGAGAAAGAAGAAGGAGGTGTCCTTTCAAGACCACAGGTGCTCCCTCTACCAAGATCTGGCCCCCTCCACCTTGGCCAGACGCCACTCGCTGAGACCGATCACCGCCAAGCTACAAGAGGAGAATATTCGTTACCGCTGGACATTTCCTTTTGGCTTCACATTCGAATATCGAAACAAATCACACCACGTGACAGAGCTTCCCGACGGCATCCGCAACCTTGGTCTCCCTCTCCCAGAAGAGGCATCCACATCGGGCTCCCCGGCGGAGGCGGAGAGAGCCAGGAGAGGCTCCAGGCCTTGGCACACGGTCACGAAGTCACAGTGAATCATGACAGGCCCAACTAAGGATCCCGACTCTACATAATTGCAGCTCCCCTGAGATCTCGGACCGGGTTATCTTCCTGGGAATCGACGGTGCTCCCTCCGGATGGGACCCTGGCTTGGGGGACGGCCGGACTGAGATCATCTGAACTGAAAATCGAACAATACGGACACTGAGGTTTTTATTTTCTATCTTCCTCTGATTCGTACTGAAAAGCTCACTAGTCACTATGATATGGCAATCGGGGGGTGCGGGCCTTGCCCGTGCTACCCACAATTCTTCCTCTTTCTTTTGGAAGCATCACGAGCCGTGGACCCGTTGGTCCTCCGGCTTTCAGTTTAGGGGTTTGTTGGGGGTTCTTTTGTGGGGAAGGGTGGGGTCCTGGTGGTGAAGTCTGGGTTTTATTGTCTATTTTTTTATGTCTCTTGGTATTCAGTGGGATTGGGTGGGAAGACTTTGAGGACATGGCACCGGCGGGTGGGATAGATCACATCTCAGTGAGAGAGGCCACCAACGCATGCTCAAGGGGGCCGTGGATCACAAGGGGAGGGGGATGGGATCAACCAATCCAATGATTACTGTAGCGTCGTGGAACGTCAAAGGGTTGAACTCCCCCCAGAAACGTCAGAAAATATGGAAATATCTCGCAGATCACAAATTGGATGTAGTGGTTCTCCAAGAGACTCACCTCAAACGATCTGAAGTCATGAGGCTCCGACATAGGGAGTATCCCCTGATCTATACCTCCTCGGCAACCACTAAACACAATGGAGTAGCGCTACTCTTTCGTAGCACAACTAAGTTTCAGCCCGAAGCCACCAAAACAGATCGGGAGGGGAGATTACTTATGGTGAAGGGACGGCTGAAGGGCACCTTATGCACGTTCGTTTCCCTATACGCTCCCAATTCGGGCCAAGCCGTTTTCCTTTCCACTGTTCTCGACCTATTAGGGGGATTTGCAGAGGGCCCCATTATATTGTTGGGAGACTTTAATTTAACCTGGCACGGGTCACTGGACAGTTCCCACTCGACACGGGCACCTACCGGCTCTTTTTCCAAAGGGGTCAAACAGAAAATACTTGCGCTCGGCCTCTGCGATGCCTGGCGCTCCCTTCACACCACCACCAAAGACTACACGCACTACTCACACGTTCACCAGACATACTCCAGGATTGACTATAGTTTCATTAGCCAAACCTTGCTGGGGCCGCTACAGGCAGCGCAAATACTGCCGATCTCTATCTCCGATCATAGCCTGATCACCATCAGTCTGGCCTGTATCGGTCCTAAATCTAGCTCCCCCAGATGGTATTTCCCGTTGGCGCTTACACGGGATAGGGCCCTCAGGGAGGAACTAAGGGCGTCCATCACCGACTTCTTCACCCATAACATTCCACAAGACACATCCCCGCAGAACAATTGGGACGCCTTCAAGGCAGTGCTACGGGGAAAATGCTTCCAACTCAATGCAACCCTAAACAAACAGAGGACGAGAGAACGCATAGCTCTTGAGCAGGAGTTACAGATAGCTGAACAGACACACAAAGCCACACCCACGCGCGTGTCGCTGCGACATCTCACTGCCCTCCGGGGAAAATTACGTTCTATATACACTAATCGAGCAGAATACACTCTGTTAAAGCTCCGTCAAACGTCTTTTGCACAGGGTGACAAGGTGGGTTCACATCTGGCTCGCCAACTCAGGGTAAAGAGGGAACGTGAATATATTGGGGGCATTTTGGACCACAGGGGCCAACTCACACACACCGACACCGCTAAAGCCAACCTTTTTGGTGATTTCTATGGGCAGCTTTACCAAGGTACTACCCCCGATTCGATTTCACAACAACAATATCTTGACTCTGTGACGCTTCCGCAAATTCCCCCTGCGATAGCCGACTCATTGGATTCCCCCATCGCCCAGGAGGAGGTGAGGGAAGCTATCGCAAGGCTCAAACTACATAAAGCCCCGGGACCCGACGGCCTAACGGCTCAATTCTTTAAATGCTATGCCTCTGAACTAGTCCCCCATCTTACCACTCTATTTCAGGCCGTAGCTCAGGACGCACGAGTTTCTCGTTCAATGGCTGAGGCTGTGATAACGGTGATTCCCAAGCCGGGAAAAGATCCTCAACTCTGTGGCTCGTACAGACCCATAGCTCTCCTTAACCTCGATGCAAAGCTCTACTCCGCGATCCTGGCGGCCAGACTCGAAAACCTGTTGGTCGACTTAATCCACCCGGACCAATCGGGTTTTATAAAAGGCAGGCAAACACACGATAATATCAGACGCACCATTCATCTGATTGAGAAAGTATCCAAATTTAAGATTCCTGCAGTTCTGGTGGGCTTGGACGCGGAGAAGGCCTTCGACAGGGTGGACTGGTCCTTCCTTTTTTTAACAATGCGTAAATTTGGTTTCGGGGACACATTTCTTAACATGGTCAAGGCCAACTACAATCTCCCACTCTCACGGGTCACGGTCAATGGTTGTAGTTCCCTTCCCTTTTCTTTGAGTAGGGGTACCAGGCAGGGGTGCCCGCTTTCCCCCCTTTTATTTGCTCTCAGTATCGAACCCCTAGCAGCCAAACTTAGGTCAAACGATGAAATTCGAGGCATTGAGTTTAGTGGCGTAGAACATAAAGCATCTCTTTTTGCCGATGACATTTTGCTTACACTTACGAACCCTGCCTCTTCGCTACGGGCGGTACAAGAAGAACTAAATCGATTTGAACGGGTGGCAGGTTTTAAAGTAAATTTGTCCAAATCGTCCATACTTAACCTTACCCTTTCGACTGCTGAGGCAAATGGATTAAGGAACCAGACAGCCCTACAATGGGCCAAACACTCCTTGCTGTATCTGGGGGTACAACTTACGGCTAAGCTTAGCGACCTCTACAAGGCTAACTACCCACCTTTGCTGGCGCAACTACAGCAAGACCTTAAGAGATGGTCCCCCCTCTACCTCTCATGGCTCGGACGAATTAACACGGTTAAAATGTCAATTCTGCCCAAATTGCTCTATTTGTTCCAAGCCCTACCTATCGCACTTGACCGGAATCTATTGCCACATCTTCGTTCATTGATCACTAAATTCATATGGTAGGGAGGGAGGGCGCGCTTACCGTACCATGTGCTAAGACGCCCAAGGAATAAAGGGGGATTGGCTCTGCCTGATTTCGCATTATATTATCAGGCCTCACAACTAAGAGTGGTGACGGAGTGGTCCGCGAGGGAGTCGGACAAACATTGGTTACATATGGACCGCTCGGTTGTAGGAAGATGCATTTGGGATGTCCTTTGGAAACCTAAGGGAGATCAGCCCACAAACGCTTACATTAGCACCCCCACACGTACCACCTTGACCGTCTGGGACCAACTCACAAGGCGGGAGGGTTGGACTTCATTTCCCTCCCCCTATACTCCAATACATTTTAACCCGGCGTTCCCACCAGCGCTACGCGAAGGGCCCTTCGATTGCTGGAGGGAGGGAGGCTGCATAAAACTCTTAGATTTGTTTCATAACTATGACGGACTGACATTTGACAGTTGTAAGAGAGAATTCGCGCTTCCTCATAGTGAATACTACCACTATCTCCAGCTTAAACACTGGGTTACACTCCCGCACATTAGAGAGGCAGCTACTAGGGAACTGACACCCCTGGAGCGAATGGTGATACACAAGGCAGGTACCATGAAAGGCGCTATCTCCTCCCTTTACGACATACTTCTGAACACATTGCACGCACCCCGTGCACGCTACATGTCCTTCTGGGAGCAAGTCCTAGGCAGAGATGTCACCGAAGATGAATGGAAACACGTCTGGGGCGACATCACTAAACACAACAAGTCCATGGCCCTACGGGAAGTCCACTACAAGACGCTACATGACTGGTATTTGTACCCTCCCAAGCTCCGACGAATCTTCCCCGATACCTCTGATCTTTGTTGGCGGGGTTGTGGGCTCCAGGGAGACTTTCGCCACATCTGGTGGGACTGCCCGAGCGTTCGCCCCTTCTGGGAGGAAATTCTCTCCCACCTTAAAGACATGCTGGGGTATCCCATTCCCGCCACCATAGAGTATGCCCTCCTGGGCATCAGGGACCCGGCTTTAGAGCACCAAACAAACGCTGACAAGGCGATCATATGGACATGCTTGGGGGCGGCGAAACTCACCATAGCAGCGGCATGGAAAAAGACAGAAACACCAGCGATCTCGTTGTGGCACGCCCGTTTATGGAGGATCCTCTCCATGGAACGCTTGGCGGACATTTTTAGGGATAACTATGAGGGCTTCAAGCACAAGTGGGGCCCACTGGTCACCTTGCTATCCCGGGGTCTGCCCTCTGCAGTATGTCCACCCTCCGTAAGGGCTATGCACCTTTTTCAAGTCTAAGACGACCTCGGTCCGACCAGTAGTAGATCGGCCCCTAAGGCTCAAATGGAGGAGGCCCCACGCCGCATTTTTTTTTAATCCATGGTAACACTCATGCTTCTCAGGTTTATACGGCACACCTTCTTCACCACCGGGACGGAAGGGGGGGGTATGTTTTAGGGGGGGAGGGCAAGGGGTATTTTAAGGGTAGGTTCCAGGTTGGAGACCTTCCTCAGGGGTTTGTTTTTTCGAAAAGTAAGCATCCGTTATCTTGCCGGGGGGCTTGACATGGCCTAGGGTTATTCGAATCTGAGAATCAAAATGGCTGAATGTTCTGCAACCCCGGGGCCTGCGCGCCCCTCTGTGGTTATGCTGTCATTGTGACCTTCTCTTGATGCTTAATAAAAATGAGTTAATGAAAAAAAAAAAAAATGCAGGGCTAAAGGAAAATTTTACACAAGGTGTTGGTTTGGATTTCCAAGACCTGTCATTCAACAACAATGTAACAGAAAACATAGATGAAGGGAAATATGCAGTAGCTGGTTGCGATGATTGTTTAGTTTGACAAACACAAGGGAGTGTATGTACCACAGAACAAGTAGTCGCCAAACACCTGATAAAAGAGAGTTTCTCTATTGGGCACTTCTTCGACTGTTCAAGCCTTGGCATTCTGAATCAGAGTTACTAGCACAGTTTGACTGCTATGAAAATTCTTTCAATACAGTGAAAGACAGCATTCAGTGATCAGTCTTTAATATAGAACATAATGGCAACCAACACTATTTTAAGACCATGATGAATTGTAAAACAAAAATATAGTTTACTTAATCATAAGCCCATGTAATAGAGGCTATATAGGAGAAACGAAGAGAGAAATATGCATTAGACTAAACGAACATAGATCAGCTATAAGAACAAACAAGAAGAATGCACCCTTGACTGAACATTGGGCAGAATATAATCATAAAGAAAGTGACTTAAAGTGGTGTATTCTAGAGTGTGTCAGGGGAACAGTAAAGGGTGGTGACATTGATAATAAAAGAAAAATGAGAGAACAATTTTTATGAGTAAATTTGATACCTATAAATCTGGACTAAACAACCGTGAAGAATTGGGAGCGATTGTTACAGTAATAATAAAATAGGCTATAACACATATTCTGATTTAGAATCACTGAACTTAAGTACTACAATATATAATAGTAAGAGGAAAGGTAGGCTGTAATTCAGTGTAAATATATCAGGCATCTTATTTATTAATCAGGTTTTTATAAGATGGAATATTATTGTATGAATATCTGTTGGTAATGTGCCAGTGGACGAGATCGAGGGGTACGTAATTAGAAAAACCATTGAACATACATGAAACAATAGGGCATAATTAGATGACTGCCTGCTCCCAAGATGGCCATCAATTGTGACTTAGTACAATACATAAGAAATATGAATGCACACGTATGAGCACCGTTGGAGGTGTATTCGTCACTATTCAATGTTTCTCATCCTTTAACTCGAAATATATATAATTAAACTGTAGACCCTGGGTGATTTGAAAAAATGAGGGATAATGCTATATGATATACTAAACCCATTTTTATATTAAATTTATTCGTTTAAAAAAATAAAATTATTAGAAATGTTCCATAATTAGTGCAAATGTAGTTGCTTGGAACTGAAATATGAAGGTATATACATGAGTAAAACTTTGCCTGACCTTAAAAGGACAGCGTTGTAAGTTTTTTGACGCATGACACGCAACATGGATTTTAGAAATAAATAGAGGACTCACGCGAGGACGTTCCTCAAAAGAACAAAGAAGAAAGACGTGTGACCATCTTGACGGGAAAGCCGAGCAAAGCGAAAGGTGAGTAATTGCGAGGGAACTCGGATTTTTAGAGGGTTTAAACTCAAGCGCCCCTAGTATTAATATTCGGGTGTAGAATGTGTAAGATTTAATTCTACAGTGTATTTTCAGTGACGCCACATTTACTGAGGGTGTTCTATTATGCAGCGGTCTGAATATGTTCTGGTGGTTAGACATATCTAGAAGGTGTGCTCGAAAATACTAACGGAATGTTGGTTTATATAGCTGACGATTGATGAATACGCTAAGAGAAAGTATGTTTAAGTATCCGTAATGGAAATGGGGTACTAACCGAATGTTTACAAGGCACTAAGAGTAGGGAGGGAACTTAGGGGGTCATTACGATGGCAGGCGGACTTGAGTCTGCCACCATCGTGGTGGTGCTTGGGACCGCCCGCCTGTATGGCGGCGGTCCCACACACAGAATCACGATGCGACCACCACTGTGGCAGTCGCACCTTGCATCTTCACCATTGCGGCGGGTGCTGCTGGCTGCAGCACCCGCCGCAATGCCAAAAATGCATGTAGTGCGTTTCCCTGCACTACGTGGCAGGCACCACGCAGTGCCTGCCACTTAGTGCAGGGAAAAGTTGGGGGGGTCCCATGGGTTCGCCCCCAGTGCACCACAACCTCCCCCCAACACAAGGGAGGCCCGCAACAGGCCCCCGAAGCCAATCCCCGCCACCCTTTCAATGGCAGTTTACCCGCCACGGAAAGGCTGGCTGCGACCAGCATTGTAATTTGGCGGACGGTGCCTGCTAGGCACTGCCACCATTTTACAGATGCTGACCGATCTACCAGGCAATCCGTACGATTGCCTGTGGCGGAAGCGTTGCGGGCGGTCTTTGCGACCGCCGCGGTCAGAAAGCGATTTCCCCCGCCATCGTAATGTGGCGGGGGGAAATTGCTGTCCGATGGCGGAGGGCCTGCCACCGCACGGCTGGCAGTGGCGGGCCTTCCGCCATCGTAATGACCCCCTTAGTTAAGTAAGTTAAAAGTATTATTATTTTCATATATTACCGTTCAAGAGGGCAAAATCGAATACACCCTTCTCTTGTTTAAATATAAAATGATAAATAATAGAGTGCCTTTAGCTTTGATTAACGCATGGACATATAAAGAGAATAATCAATGTGTCCTGTATATAATATTGTTTACAGACTACACTGTAAAAGCATAAGAAGGGCACCCGTATTGATTCATCGCTGAGTATCCAGAACAGCGGCTTTACCCTTACAAAGAAGGACTAGATAAGTACTTTATATTGAAAAAGGTACCAGGGCAACATATTGGTAAGCCCACTGAGGGACCTTATGGATTATATAAAGGAACATGAGATTAATAAGTGTTTATATACATATTTTTTTCTGGAATAGAGTGATTCATCCTACATTTGCAAGAGGTGAAGTGAAAGGAATAAATGAAATTTTCCTGAGAGGTGTAACAAGGATAAAAATCGAAGGTAAACCAGTACAATTGGGTCTCCTATATACCATACTTATTATCATTATTTTCAATTTAAGGGCCCTAATTTGGTTCTATGTTAAAATCATTTCAGACTGTAACATATCCTAAAATCCTCTCCAACCAGTTGGAATAATAGGAAGTGGTCGTTGAACAACAGAGTGCAGATAAAAATGGCCAATATACATTGAATAACGATGCTGTAGAATGTGCAAGCTAATAAACAAACTGCATCCTAAGTTCTACGAAATGGGGGGTAAATTAAACAAGAAAGGATTTATAGAAAGGATTTATAGAAAGACCTTGGATTTAAAGAGAATTAGGATCTCTGTACCCAGCCCGAGGATTAAACCAATACCTCAGGGAAGAAAAACTGGGAACTCGGACGAAAGGGTATGTTAGTAAAATCATGTGGTGGTGGATAGCATGAATGATGTGAGTAACATTGAGCTTTTTATATGGCATTATGCCCATTCCAATGTAATTTTGTATAATTTTATATTTTATAGAGAGATTTCTGTTGTCAAAAAAAGTTCTTGTCCTGAAGAAGGTGATATCTATCAAACCTCATCCACCGAAATGCTGTGTCGACAACTCTAGAATTGTCTTGTGATTTCTCTGTGTATTATTATGGTGAAATTTTGCAGTTAATTGAACATATTGAACGTGACATTTTTGTGTATTTATAGTGACATTACATATGAAAATGTATTAACTGTGTTTTTAATGTTGCTGGAATATAGTGTAGAGCTTTACATGAAGAAATTTTATTTGTAACAAGCACTAAGCCATATATGTGTTATTTTAGGATACTATTATAAAGATTTTAATGAATACACTTTTTATACTATAATAAATGAGATATTTTACATATAACAAAGTTCAGTGTGCGGATATTGGAGTGAGTGAAGTATGGTCATGAGAGTGTTGATTACATTAGTAAAACAATAAACACCAGGGGGTCTTACTTTTGTTTATATTGTGATTGACCCTGTCCCTTTTCAGATATAAGGGCATCTCTCACATTATTGTGGGGCAGTCTTTCCTAACTACATGAAAATGTTAAAAGATGAGATTGAACAGGAGGAAACAATTCCTGCTGAGATATCTAAGAACAATTCTCGAAGCAGTCAAAGTTGAGAACCTCTAAGTAAAGATCCTCTTGAACAACCAATTTTTGAAAATGAAGTTGCCATAGCCATGAATGAGGTGGAAAGTGCAATGCAACAAGCAAGACAGGACAGTGTTAATTTGGAACAGTTAGTTGGACAACTGAATTACGAGCACAAGCAAATATATATGGAAGTAAAAGAGAGAATAGAACATGGATTACTTCATGAGAAAAAAGAGTGTATATGCACATCATTCAAGCCAATGCTCTTATATGTCAGTGGTCAAGCTGGCCCCGGAAAAAGCTTTTTAATTTGAAGTACTCACTGCTTTCCTATAGAGGACTACAGGCTCTAATTTGTCATGTGTAGGAACAGCACCAAAGGGATTAGCCGCACACAACATTAAAGAAATTACTCTTCATCAACTTTTTATGCTGCCTGTGGAACATGACAACAAACTGCAGTACCAAAAGTTACACGGCGAAGCTTGTCATGAAGTCTCAAGTGAACTGAAGAAATTGAAACTTTTAATCATTGATGAGATGAGCTTGGTCTCACATTTAATGCTTGCCTTTTTACACTTGAGAATGCAAGAGATTCTAAAGGCAGACTATAATGTGCTGATGTGCTGTGAGGAGGAAAGTATTTAGTTGCGTTTGGCGATCTACTACAACTTACCCCAGTGAAAGGACAGTCTGTATTCAAGACACTTCTCCATGATGAAACTAGGATTTCATTGGGAGGTATTGGAAATGTAAACATTTGGCTAAACTTCCAAACAAGCAAGGAACTACTCAGGTATTTGCGTCAATCATCAGACGTGGAATACAAAAATATTTTCAAGCCATTAGAGTAGGAGTTCTCACCAAAGAGGGAAAACATCAATTAGAAAATCAACATGTTAAAGAAACTGTTTCCTACAACCAAGCCAATTGCAGAGCTAATGTTTAGTTTAATTCAGAATGAAAAATCAATTGTCTGCCTAATGCCTACACTTCAAAAGGGCTCCTATTTTAACAAAGAATTACTAAAATTGGTTAAAGAAGACATTTTGCAACTTACAGCAATTGACAAAATGGAACACCAGGGTTTAACAGTACTCCTAAATGAAAAACTACAAATAAAATTGGATTCGTTTGAGAAGTCTGTATCCAGAACTGAGGGATTAGAGAAATGTTTAAGTCTTTGCATTGTAGAATAATTTTACACAGAAATTTAAATGTTGAAGAGGAATTAGTAAATGGTGCTATGGGTAAAGTGATTGATTTCATTAACTTTCCAAATAGGAATGTAGTTGAATACTTAGCAATAACATGTGATCAGATTGATGCTGTGAAGCAGATTGGAAGGTGTAATATACATTTTTTGCTTGTAAAAGACATGTATGTTCGGCTGAAGCAGTTTCCAGTAACTTTAGTATACGCTGTGACTATCCATAAATCTCAATGTTTAAGTGCAGACACAACTTTTTTAAATATTGGTAGTAGTGTATAGAAAGAAGGTATGGCATATGTAGCGTTATTTCGAGTTAGAACATTATCTGGTTGGTATTTATTTGATTTTGATGACAGCTAAGTAAGTGCTGATCCAAATTGTGTTAAAGAATACAATCGGTTAAGAAGTGTATATACTCCTCATTTAGGACAGTATCCCATTTATGAAAATTGGATAATCTGTGCAAAACAAAAGCTTACAAAGGATTGCACTGATGTTGCTAAAAGAAGAAAAAGGTAGAGAACAAGGAAGCTGTTAAGAAAAAAGAACTTGAGACTGAGGGAGAAATTCAAGATTATCATTTGTCAAACCCTTTTGGTGTAAACTGCTACACAAATGTTGTTCTCGATGTGCTCTTTCATTTACCACATTGTGTAAATGCAATTGAACAGAAGCCATAGAAGAGATTATGTTCTGCACTGTGTTGTTTGCTGCAACGTTTACATAGTGATAGAACTGTAATACATTGTGCTTCAGGCATTCGAGATCTAGTAGATATATGTACTGGATCAGTACAATTTACACAAAACAGTCAACAAGATGCACAGGAGTTTATAATGGTCAACCTTGGAATTTTACAATAAGAAGAAATAAGTATTGATGACTTATTTGGATTGAGTTACTCATGGAAATATGAGTGTGAAGATTTCTCTTTCACATCAAATACGCAAATAGATTCAGAGCAATTTCTTTATTTAACAATGCCAGATTGGAAAACTGTGTCTTTTGACAGATTGTTTAAAAAAGCTAACAAAAACAATAGCTGCCCAAATTGTCGATCAGATGTTCTGTCAACATTACATATACAAAGATGGGGAAAGTATCTATTATTAATGTTACAACAATGCAAAGCTGATTGAACTCAATTAGAAACAAAGATTGCAAACTTCAAAGCTGGACAAATATCAATTTCTAGAAGAACTTATAGTACTATGGTTACATCTTCCATGAATGACTTAATGTAACATCTGGACACTATGCTGTCTATTTAAAGAGTGAAACTGGATGGACGGAATATAATGTCAGCAATCTTACATTCAAACAAAAACTGCCTTTCAAGTTACCAAATTCTTATCCTTTGTTTCTCCAACCAAAGTTCTAAGGAGGATTGCTGTCAAAAACGTGGCATACGATATTCGTTATATGTGGATCATCAATGCTAATGCCATCATGTGGCCTACCAGGGGTGATGTCTTCATAATGGTCTCCATAATTATATCTATTAGTAATATTGTACCATGTTTAATAATAAAGGAGTTATTTTTAAGACATATTTGCTTTGATAAGTACAGTAACTATAGCTAAAACAATTGATTAAAAAATTGTAGTGAGCGCTATGCATAGTGTCATTTATTTATAGTGACACACTGTGCAGTTCTATTATATTTCTACAATCTATATGATTGTTTTTCCCCACTGTTCAAGGATTAATCTTTATACAGTACATGGTTTACGGTGTACAAGTATAGAAGCTGAGAACGGTAAAAAAGGGAAAATGAAATGCATTAATGAAATGTAAAATACTATTACAGCATAACAAATGTCTACTATTTTGATTATAATATGAACTTCTGCATTGCACAAATTAAGTTTATTATGTAATTTTGTAAATTGTAATACTAACTTATACTTGTGTTTCTTTTCTTTTTATAGAGATGAATGGTGCCATCTATTAAAGTAATGTAATATCTTACTTAGTTCTTTCTATGTTGTTCAACAAATGTACTTTGTCAAGGTATGCACCAATGCAGAGAGTGAAACAGCCACTAACACATCCAGACACACACCGATACAGTCATTCACACACCCAGTCATACACTAGTAAATGCACTCACACCCACTTACTCACGTATAAAGTCACTAATATACCCACTGATTCCCCCATACAGCTACTTACATACACACACTCACTCATCCATAGAGCCACTGACCCAGCAACTCATGCAACTGTAGAGCCACTGACATAGCCACTCACTCAACCATATACACCCACTGACACACCCACTCACTCTCACACAGCCAGTAACACATCCACTCACTCACCCATACAGCCACTAACACGTCCACTAACTCACCCTTGCAGCCACTGACACACCTATTCACTCAACCATATACCCACTGACATCCTCTCACGAACCCATGCAGCCACTCACACACCCACTCACTTACCCATACAGCCACTAGCATATCCACACAGTCCCCCATACAGCCACTTACACATGTTTTGACTCACACATATAGCCACTCCCATACTCAGTCACTCACCTGTATAGCCACTACAGCACCCACCCACTCACTCACCCATACAGCCACTGGCACACCTGCTTACTTGCCCATACAGCCACTCACACATCCACTCACTCACCCATACTGCCACTACACACCTGCTGATTCACCCTTACAACCATTCACACACCTTTTATCTACCCATACAGCCACTTACATACACACTCACTCACCTATACAGATACCCACGCACACTCACATATACATACACCACTCATGCAGTCACTCACTCCCCATACAGCTTATCACACACTCATTTATTCACTCATATAACTAATCACACATCTGCCATTCACTAACCCATAATGACACTCACTCACATACCCACTCACTCATCAATATACCACACATACATACCCATTCACTCATCCATACTGGTATCCATGCACCCAATCACTTGCCCATACACCACTCATGCAGTCACTCAATCACCCATGCACCCCTCATGCACCTGCTTACTCTCCCATGCAGGCACTCACACACACTCAAATACCCATACACCACTCATGCAGTCACTCACTCACCCATACAGCTAGTCACACTCTAACTTATTCATTCATATAGCTAGTCACACACTCACTCACTCACCCACTCACTCATCAATGAACCACTCACACACCTATTAACTCACCCATACAGGCACTCATGCACCCACTCACTCACTCATATAACAACTCATGCATCTTTTCACTTACCTGTACAGATACTCACTCACTCATATAGCAACTCACACACACTCATTCACTTACCCATACAGCCACTAATGCACCCTTCTACTCACCCATACAGTGACTCATGCACCCATTCACTTTACCATACAGCCACTCACACACCCTCTCCCTCACTCATACAATTACTCACACACCCACTTATTCACTCAGACAGCCACTCAAACACCCACTCACTCACCCATACAGCCACTCAAACACCCACTCACTCACCCATACAGCCACTCATGTACCCACTCACTCACCCATACAGCCACTGAAACAGTCACTCACTCACCCATACAGCTACGCACACACCCGCTCACTCACCCATACAGGCACTCACACACACTCACCCACCTATACACCAATCATGCAGTCACTCACTTACCCATACAGCTAATCACACACTCACTCACTCATCCATAGAGCCTCTAATGCACCCTCTTACTCACCCTTAAAGCCACTCATGCACCCGCTCACTTTACCTTACAGCCACTCACACACCCTGTCACTTACTAATAAATCTATTCACACCCCCCACTTACTCACTCATACAACCACTCAAACACCCTCTCACTTACCCATACAGCTACTCATGCATCCACTCACTCACCCATACAGCCACTTACACAGTCACTCACTCACATACCCATACACCACTCATGCAGTTACTCACTTATCCATACAGCTAGTAACACACTCACTTATTCACTCATACAGCTATTCACATACCCACTCACTCACCCATAGAGCCACTCACACACACTCACTCATCAATACACCCATAGAGCATCCATTCATTCACCCTTACAGGCACTAATGCACCCACTCACTCACCCATACAACACTCATGCAGCCACTAACCCAAACACCACTCATGCACCCACTAACTTACCCATACAGCAACTAGCACACCCAGCCACTCACCCATACAGACACTCACATACCCATTCACTCACCCAAAGAGCCACTGGCACACCTACTCACTCACCTATAATTCCCTTCACTCAAATATGAGCCAGAAGCCGGCAGTAATCTCAGTCCCTAAGAGCACACAGGTACTGCCCTCTAATATAGAGCAAACAACAACCCTCTCCCCCCCAGCCATGTTCTCATACCCGAAATTAAGCGAAGAACAGGCGGGTTCCCTTTTACGGAACATTAAGTCAGGGTCCCCTTTAGACCCTGCACCGCCCCACATTCTTGCTCAAGGGGGGAATTGTGTTTTGACGCAACTGACCAACCTCATCTCTCTATCTCTTGAAGAAGGGATAGTACCTAAGGAGTGGAAGCATGCCCATCGTAAAACCGTTATTAAAAAAACCTCAACTTGACCCCGCGGTCATGGCAAACTATCGCCCGATCTCATTACTGCCAATTTTGGGAAAGATCGCGGAGAAGCATGTGAACAGTGTTATTTCACAGTTTCTGGAAGAAAATGGCATTCTACACCAGACCCAGATGGGATTTCGGCCGGAGCATAGTACGGAGTCAGCTCTACTTATGGTCACCGAAAAACTAAAAAGCATATTAGATCAGGGAAGGGCCGCAGCTATTGTGTTATTAGATCTAAGCGCGGCCTTCGACACAGTAGACCACAAAATTCTTGTCAATAGGCTCAAAAACATTGGGATTAGAGGTACAGCCAACCAATGGGTGGCCTTGTTTCTGAATGACAGATCTTTTCAGTGTATGGAGGCCAGCATCTTGTCAGACACTTTCTCAGCCCCTTGGGGAGTGCCTCAGGGATCTTCCCTGCGCCCGACTCTTTTTAATGTCTATATGAGCCCATTGGCCCATATAGTGCAGGAGTTTGGACTCTCCATCGTGTCATATGCCGATGACACCCAACTAGTGGTGTCAATAGCTGACTCTATTAATTCCAACCATAGGCAACTAATGCTGTGTCTGGAAAAAATAGGAAATTGGATGGCTGATTGTAGTCTCAAGCTCAACGAGGATAAAACCGAGCTCATGATCCTGGGCAGCAATTTCAGCCCTCGCTTAGCGATCCCCTAGCCAGCAAACTGGGGTCCCCCCCAACTCCGAAATGCTCCATAAAAAATCTGGGTGTGTGGCTCGATCAGAATCTAACTATGGAGATACAAGCCAAAACATTGGCGGGTATATGTTTTGGTATCCTCCGGATGATCAGGAAAATTCTGAGCCTAATCCCAGAGAACTCAAGAAAGACCGTGGTACAAGCCTTGGTGGTCTCGTGACTCGATTATGGCAATTCGCTATATCTTGGGTCACCTAAATACGTCACCAATAGGCTACAGGTTGTTCAGAATGCGGCAGCTAGACTTTTTCTCAAGATACCTAGGAACCAGTCAGTCAGAGCGCCCTTGAGAGAGCTGCACTGGCTCCCCGTGCAGACCAGGATCAAATTTAAGTCCCTCTGCCTGGCACACAGAGCCATGTATGTAGAGGCCCAGATATGCTACGAACTTTGATCTCCCCCTACTCACCCCGCCGTTGCCTCAGATCAGGGTCGAATTTTTTGATGTGCACCATCAGAAGTAAGAGATCAAGGTGGGGTGGCAGATCATTCTCTCACATGGTGCCCAAACTCTGGAACAGCTTGGACCCAGAGTTGAGACTGATCGGAAACGAACAGTCATTTAAAAAGAAACTTAAGACTTGGCTGTTTCCCTAACTCTCACTTCAGATAGCTGCTGTACCTGTTATAGCGCTGGGATGCCTGCGGGTAGCCATGCGCTCTATAAATCCCGTAAACCTAAACCTAAACCCATGCAGCCACTTGCACCCCAACTTACCCACCTATACAGCCACTGACACACCCACTCACACCTATACTATACTCACACATCCTCTCACTAACTCATACAGGCACTAACTCACCCAGTCACTCACCCATACAGTCACTTATGCACCCACTCACTAATCTATACACTCAGTGACACACCGACAGACATAACAAGACATATTCACACTGTTACAAACATATAAATCACATACAATTTTTGTTTCTTAAACCAGAATAGGTGGTTCTAACAAAAATAATTTTTTTAATGGTTTCTTTTTTTGTTTCTTTCAATAAAAGTGTAAGACATAGTGCTTTTGAGAAAAAGCACAAATGTTCTGCAATAACTGTAACAATAGAAAACCTAACACTTGTGTGTGATAATGTCAACTACCAAAGGAATTGGCTGCTCCTCCATGCTCAAAATGTTTTTGTTTTTCAGACAAAATTGTCCCAGGTTGGCAAATAAGGGATCAGTCACTAGAATGTCCGATGTTAGTTGAGGAGCTGATGAGGTGCCTGGTTGTGCATCATTTCCAGCAGATGTTGCTTGCTGGCTCATCTCTCGCTCTCTCTCTCTGCTCGTTCCAGATGTCTGGAGTGAATAGTCTTGAGGTGCTTTAGCATACTAGAAGTACCAACAAGAGTACTTCTTGTCTGTTCCTCTTGACAGGATCTTCTGGCAAAGATTGCACTTTATCTTTTTAACTATCACTTTGTTTTCTCCCAATGAGATGCTGAACAATTGCCATGCAATACTTTCTTTCTTCGGTCTTACATCCTCCTCTGACAAACAGCTTTCATGATCCTCTTGCTGATTGTCAGGAGCCGATACAATTTTTGTGCAAAAAAAAAAAAGCAAAGTAAAACAACAAAGCAAAACAACATTTTCAGGGAGATAGAGAAGCCACTCCTAAAAATGGAGAAAATGGGTGGGAACTTCGTCTAATAATAATTGAAAGGTGTTTCAACCTATCAAATCCATTTGTTCCTGTGTCACATGGGATTCAAAATGATGTCACGATCATATCGCGACGTCATCGCGAATTCTGAAAATGTATTTAAATGAGCTTTAAAATGTTTTTCCCTATAATTATACTACTTTTAATACTTTATTGCCAAACCTCTTACCTTAAACAATACCTTTAAACTGTCTACATATGTTTTTTGAATGCTATCAAATACATGCTGGAGTCGCGACTCTCCCGCGGCAGTAGAAATACGTGACAACACGGGTCGCAACGGATTAGCGACTCCACCCCCCAAAAAATTATAATATTTAGTTGAGCAACAGCCTACTGTACTTACTGTAGACAGCTCACCGCCATCATGGTGTTCCCATTTAGCTGGGTATGATGTGCTGCAGGCAGTTGCAGTCTCGCCTTCTGGTGTCTTCTCATCTTTAGTGGTACTTACTCTGACGAGGTCAGTTCTGTTTGAGGCTCTGAGTCCCTACAGGTTACTCTGGTGAGGGTTGGGTTGTGCAAGGAGCTAGTTTCCTCAACCCATCTGCCACCCATACATATCTCTCCTGCTTTGGGGGTTTCTAGGAATTCCATATAAATATATTGCTCCATATATTGGTTAAAGAAGCCTTTACCTATTGTACATGCTTCTAACTTGGCAGGCAAGTGAAATGAGGCATAGGGAGATAAATTGATATGCTCTGAATCACAATATACTTAAGTGCAGTAGCTGGTATTAGATCTAATAATGAAGCCCGAACACCCACTAGAGCACAAAGCTTATCATTGTGACTGAACTCTACAAGGGTCTTTTATTAAAACAATTAAAAGGTACACATAAAGTACACACATGCACTAATAAAGGTGTGTTTTCTGTAAAGTCACATAATATCATGCAGCACTAAGTTCAGCGTCCTGCCTCTGTGTGCAGTGTTGTTAAATGAATCATTTCACTCGGCAGATAGACACTCCCGACTGACAGATATATTACCAAGAATCACTGCAGTGTAATGAAGGTAAAGCTTTGGTGCTCACAAAATACTCATACACGCATACAGACACTAACACCCACTGACAGGCACAAAATCACTAATACACCCAATAACGGACCCATACAGCCACTAACACACCCACTCAAAGACCCATACAGCCAATTACACACTCCCCGACCCATGCAGGCACATACACAGTCACTCACACACCCACTCACAGACCCATACAGCTACTCACACACCCACTCTCAAAGGTTACAGGGTACAGTTAGGAAACAAAATGTAAAAACCTTTGAAATTCACTAAACAAAACAATGGTTAGAGGGATGTTATAGATAGGAAATAACATTAAAAACCTTTGAAATTCACTGAAAAAAACAAAGGTTACAGGGATGTTAAAGTTAGGGAATAGAATTAAAAAACCTTTAGAATTCAATGAAAAAACCAAAGGAGACAGAGACGTTATAGGTAGGTTCATATTTTACACACACAAAACCATTGAAATACAGCAGTTATAGTTACCTGTGTTAATTATAAATTACACCCCCGCAATGCACTGCTAATGACTTTACATATTACATCACTCGTGATATGGTCAGTGACATCACTAATGACATCACTAATAACATTTCAAATGACATACCCATACGGCCACTAACACACCTACTCACCCACCCTTAGAGCACACACAGTCACTCAGTCACCGAAACAGCCACTCACACACTCCCTCACCTATATAGCCACTAAGACAGCTACTCACTCACTCATTCAGCCAATCATACTGTCTGCAGTTTTTTTTTAATTAGTTCAAAGCAATGCCTGCATGACCCCAAGGTGGCCTGCCTTCTGCTGCCGGGCTTGAAAATGGTGAACAAGTGGAACTCTGGGTTAAGTAAGTTTGCAAGTTTCTGGCTAAGCTTCTACCTGGAGCAAAACTATGCAATTTCGCTACACATGTAACAAAAAATGTTCAAATAATGTTCTGAATAATTGTCTTTTATCTTGTTAATTTGTCAGGGCCTACTTTAGTCCTTTTGGAGTGGCATTTTTAGGGTTATTTTTAGAGTTCAATGCTAACAAAGGGAAACTTGCAGTGCTCTATATCTGACTATTATTTTCTCCAGTGCTGGCAGTGGCACAATTTTATTTAGTTTAGGCTATCATATTTACAACGATCAGTCATAGAAAGGCACTTTGGCAAATAAATGAAAGTTATTTTAGTGATAATTCAAATGTAAAACTGTGTGAACCTAATATTAGTTTTCTCTTTTTGAAAAACATCTAAAACATCTAAGACTGCAGAATATAGAAATGTGGACAGGCACGCTGTGAGGTCACACCTGTTATTTTAAGATTCATATTAAGAAATGTGTTATATTTTCATCATAGTCTTTTACAGTTTGCTTTGAATTCTGCCATCATTTTTGTTTAAAGCATATAAAAAAATAATTGAAATAGGATCATGGGCAGCTTCAAATATCTAGATCCATTAATTTAAAGTGAACACACCATTGATTTCCTTGTCAACACCATGGAGATAGAGAGCAGTAAATAAGAGCAAATCAGTTCAGACATTCCAGGAGTAATGCCAGCCTCCCAGTTCCCATGCAAATTCACTTGACTGGGCATTTTATAATTCGCCCCCTGAACGCCTGCAAATATTCCACTCTTGAGTCAGATTAATTTTTATAGCCTGAGAAATATTTCATTGGTGCCATTGTTCAACTTCCCATCATAATGGAACAGGAGCTCAAAAAAAATAAGTCATAAAAAGAAAGAAGCATTGGCAAAGCCAATAGGTTTCACCTCTGTGAGAGCTATTGGTTTAGCCTATTTTAGCTGTGTTGTACAATGGTGTAGTTGTGCAGCATGTCTAAATTTTTTGTAGAAAGTGCTATGATTCGGCCTGTATTGTTGCTTCACGGGAGGGAGGGTGTGAAGTAAAACGTAACATGAAAAATGGGAAGGAAGAAGTAATGTGTTTTTAACAGGTGGTGCGTGGACAACATAGACAAAGGGTGGGATAGTGGAAGGGAATAAACAACCCGGACAATTAGGAGGGTGATAGGAAGGAAATAAGCACCATGTTCAGTGAAATATGCTGTTTAATTAGAAGGTATCAAATAATATCTCATTTGAAGCAAAAGCATTTTATTCAATTGGTTAAGTAAGATCCTAGAGAATAATTGATGGCTTGTAGACTATTTGGAAGCCAATTATTTCCTCCATCTATCCCCAAACAGGATTCTGTTCAGGTTGCAGCACAGAAACAGCTCTGCTAAGAGCCACGGAGCATCTTAAACTGGTCTTGGACCAGGGCAGCTCGGCAGCGCTGATCCTTCTAGACCTAAGTGCTGCATTCAATACGGTCTCCTATCCCATCCTTCTCCATCGGCTGGAAGAAGTGGGTATTACAGGGAGCAAGATGGCTCACATCATTCTTGGAGAAGCGTAGCTTCCAAGTTAGTGAGGATCCTTTTTTCTCTGCCAGACATCAGCTGATATGTGGGGTACCTCAGGGTTCGTTCCTGAGCCCTACACTCTTCAATATGTATGCCCGCCCCCTGGGCGATATCATATGTTATATCAGATTTAAGATGGTATCGTACTCGGATGACACACAGCTGAATGTCTCGCTATCCTCTGATATAGGCGCCACCTCTATAAGACTTTTTTTTTTTATAATCTTTACTGATTTTCGACAATTTATACAAATAAACTCTATCAATGATGGTATGCATAGTGTTACACAGTCGGTTACAATAGAAGCTTTGGTAGGGTACCAAACTGTAACAGAGATAAAGATCTTGAACCAATATTAATAATGTATGCCGCAATTCCAAATTTTTCTAACATCATCAACAGAACTGATATCTGTCCAGAGTTGTCCTTTATCGCCTGCCGTATATCTGAAATTTATATCTAGGTGTGTGCAATCAGGTATGCATATCTAGGTATATGTTTGAGGGTGCTGGGGAGGAATCTCCGCACTTCATGCAACTGTATGTGGGGTTCCAACAACCCTGGCCTCGGATTCCCATATACAATCAATGGGGGTTCACATTGTATACTCTGCTATTGTGACTTATTATTCTGAAGGTGCGGGGTGATGGTGTGTTTTATGTTGCAGCTGGATTTATTATACTCAATTTTAATTCTATGGCAGTTAGGTAATCCCGCCATTGCACAGGATTAGTCAGTGGGGGCATCCGTGGTGCGTTGGCCAATTGGGTCTCGTGCTCTGCTGCAAGTGCCCTATGAAGGTCTAGGAGCCATGTTTGTGTGTTGGGGCACGCCAGGGATTTCCAGGCCATGGCTATTCTACGTTTTGCCAGCCCCAGTGCCAGGTCTAGAAATTTATTAAGGTTCTGACATTGGGCGTTGTGCTTTGTTATTCCTAGCAAAAAATGTAGGCCCTGAGCTACTATCAGGGTATCCGCTGTTTCCGTCAATGTTCCAGCTACCTCACTCCAGAATGTCCTGAGACGAGGGCATGTCCATACCATATGGGAGAATGTTGCGTCCGTGTCTAGGCATATGGGGCAAATATCAACGGAAGTGGGGTACATGCGTGCCAGCCTATGCGGTGTTAGATACGTGTGGTGGAGATAGTTAAATTGCGTGTATTTCAGCCTAGCATTTGTGGATATAATTTTAGGGGAGCTTACGCATTGTGTCCATTGCTTGTCAGTGATACTGGTCGTCAGCGCCGAGTCCCGATATTCGCGCAGTGGTGCCAGCAGGAGTGTCGAGTCAGGTCTGAGGAAATTGTAGATCGCTGTAATCGCCTTTTTGCCCCGTCCATGTGTTAGTAGGGTCTGCAATACCTGAGATGTGGTGGGTTCAGTGCGCATGTTACCCCATATCTGGAGAAATTGCTGTGACAGTGTTACGTGAAGCAGAAATGTCCCCGGTGGTACCCCATAATCGTCCATCAGACTCTCAAAGTCACATAATTTCGAGTCAACAACTAGGTCCCCCCATGTGTCTAATCCCGTCGCCCGCCATGTTTCAAACTCCGGGCGTTTGTGGCAAGTATAAGGTCCCGGGAGCACTTCGAGAGGCAAGTTGAGGGCATATGGTGCGGGCTGACCACTAGTCAATACATATTTCAACCAGCTAGTCTTGCCGCTGACTTTAGGAAGATGCCTTGAGTTTTCTGCAGTGATGTTTTAGAACCCTATAGCCATTTGATCATGGCTGGCTGTCGCAGTACCACCGCCCAGAGGTCTAATTCGGTTAGATTACTATTCGCTAGCCACCTCATAGGCCACTGCAGCTGCGCAGCTGCGCAGCCGTGTAGTAGTGTTCGTAGTCCGGCTCCCCCATGCGCCCTTCGGATAGGGGGAGGTATAGTTTCTGGAGTGCCACTCTGGGTCTGAAGCCCCCCAAATCAGGGAGACAAGAAGTGATTCTAGGTCTTTAAAAAACTTGCGCGGTAGCCTATAGGGAAGGTTAGAGAAAAAATATAAGAGTCGAGGGAGTAAGAGCATCTTGGAGATGGCTACACGGCCCATGGGGGATAGAGGCAGACTCGTCCAGAATGGGAGGGCAGCTCAGGCTCAAATGATTCCCCTTCCCAAATTTCCATTGTTTGGTCTACCTGAGAGTGGTAGATTTGGACTCCCAAGTATGTAAAGGTATCGAAGGCCCATGTCAGTGGGGTGCAGGGTAGAGTGCACCTCTGCTCTATTGTCAGGGGCTTCATCGGAAATACTACGGATTTGAACCAATTGACCCGTAGTCCGGAGACTCTGGCATGTTTGTCCAGCAACTCCATTAACTCTTGCAGGGCTGTAATCTGGCCACGCAGGTATATTAGCTCGTTGTCTGCATAGAGAGAAACTATATGCCATTGTCTGTATTCTTGTTTGCCCCAGTCTAAGACGCGGAGGCGTAGCTTGCATGCCAAAGTTTCCATAGCCAGCGCTAAAAAAAAATGGGCGATAGAGGACATCCCTGCCTCGTACTGCGTTCTATTACAAAAGACGGAGAGATAATACGACCGATCTTGACTGTGGCTTGTGGCTTTGTGTATAGTATTCTCACCTATCTCAGTAAGTTATGGCCTATGCCGAATTTAGCCAGCACAACCAATAGGTATTGTCATCCCAGGGTATCGAATGCCTTTTCGATGTCTAAGGCTGCTATCCATGGTATATCTGCTACTGTCCGAGCCCACTCCAGTAGTTTTAAAAGCCGGCGCAAGTTCAGACCGGTGTTTCTCCCTGGCATGAACCCATTTTGGTCGTCGTGGATCAGTATTTGTACTGTGTCTATTAATCTATTAGCTAGTATCTTGCCCAAAATGTTGTAGTCTGAGTTCAGCAGGGATAATGGGCGGTAAGTGCCCATTTGGAGTGGGTCCCTGCCTGGCTTTGATAGTACCACCAATATCGCCTCGCACAGGGAGGGCGGGAGCTCACCCCGATCAAATGCCTCCCCATATATGATGGATAACCGGGGAGTAAGTTGTTCAGCGTGAGGGGAATAGAATTCTGATGACCATCCATCTGCCCCTGGGGACCTGCCTTTAGCTAGCTGTTTGATGGATTCTGAAATTTCGTCTGCGGATATAGGAGCCTCAAGCAGTGCATGTTGGGCTTGTGTTACCTGCGGGAGATTAACGTGAGACAAGAACTGCAGAATGAGCGAGAGGTCGCCAGTATCAGGAGCTTTGTAGGGAGAAGTATAGTAGTTATAAAAAGAGTTGTTAATTGTTTCCTGTGTGTTCGCCAAGTGGCCGTCAGAGGTGCGTATTGCCGTAATAGGGGATTGTGAGGCATTGGTTTTTAATAGCCATGCCAGCATTTTGCCAGCTTTGTCCCCTTCGGTATGTTGCTGGCCCAAATATTGCTTATAATCTAAAGCGCAAAGGCTGTCCAACATCTCCTTCTATGCTAGGCGTGCTTTAGCTAATGAGTGGATAATGTGTGGGTCCGCGGGAGCGAGTCGTTCACATCGCTGTACCTCCATCTCGTGTTTTTTGGAGCTCTTCCGCAAGTGTCAAACGGGATCCGTAAACTGCTTTGATTACTTGTCCGCAGAGAACAGACTTAAATGCGTCCCACTCTATACCTGCACTGGAGGCAGTGCCAGCGTTTGTCTGGAAATATGAGTTGATGGATTGCATTAAGGTTGTGCGAAGTGCTTCATCTTTGAGTGCCGCTAAGGGAAGGCGCCAGGTCGGGATGATGGCTCTATGTGTTCCACATTTAAGCTGCAACTGCAGTGGACTGTGGTCTGATATCATGCGGGCCAAATACTCTGTATGCGACACCCTAGATATGGCAGTTTCATAGCAGTATATGGCATCTATCCTCGTGTGCAGGTCGTGAATCGAAGAGTAGTGTGAATAAATATGTGTTGTGGGATGTTTGCTACGCCAGGCTTCCCTAACTTGCATGTTGCCAGCCCAGTCTTTCATATGTTGTGCTAGACCAATGGATTGCGCCCCCCAAAAGTGGCGGGCGTGAGCGATCTAAAATGAGATCGTGTACGCAATTGTAATCCCCGTCCCAGCATGTTGCCACCGTTTGACTGCTGAGTAATGACAGTGTAAGTGTTTGTAGGAATGAAGATTGCCTTGAGTTTGGAGCATAAAAGAAGATTAACGTCAGTGGGGAGCCGTCCAAATGTCCCTCTAGGATTGCATAGCGACCCTGAGGATCTACCCGGGGATGTAATATCTGTAGGGGGGTTCCTGGCGCTATCCATATCAGGGTGATATCCTGAGTATGTGGTTCCTAACACTGTGCCCCTCCAACGCTTGCACAGTGATGCGAGGATTTGTGCGGTGAGATGTGTTTCCTGGATCAATGCAATCAAGATCTTATGACTGCGTAAGTATTGATAGACCTTATGGCGTTTAACACATCCCGCTAATCCCCGTACATATCAGGTACATTCCAGTATTGCTTGCCATCTACTCTACTAGTGATTGAAAGTGAGGAAATATATCTGCATCCAGACTGCTTCCCATGTCGGCCGGATTGCCCCCCCAGCACCCAACCCCCGATTTTTATTGCGACAATAGTACATGTCCTGTGTTTCTTGTGTGGCATAGCGCGACTGACAGACTGTAGTAAACTTTTGTGATACCCAACTCCCCACCCCAGGCTGACTTGCCAACGGGCAATGGGCCATCTGCACTGAAATGCAATAAATCAAAACTATGAGTAACAACAATGGAAAGGAAAGGAAATATGCTCAATAATATGTTATATGAAGAATAAGTTGTAAATGAGCAGAGAGAGAAAGAAAAAGAATAGAGGTGCTATATCAGCCCCTTATCATGCGGGGGGCGTAGCCGTTACACATATTCAGCTGCGCGGTGGCCGCCATAACAGTACGTGCCTGCCTTAACCATGCTTCATTCTTGAAGTTGTCGCCCAAATTATGTTACACTGGGCCCCCTGTATTGGTGATATGTAAGTGTCACATTATATGGGACCTTTGGTTATTGCTAGGGAAGTCATCCGAGTTCCTCTGTGGTTTGTGGAGTGACTATCGGACCTCCCTCCATCAGTGCCGGGTGTTGTGAGTCTAATAGTTGGAGTATTTGGTCTGGAGTCGTGTCTGTGTCAGACTCAGATCTTGAAGGGGATGTGAGGTTACCAAGGTGTTCTGCCTGTTTGATGGCATGCTCCCTTTCTCTTGCCGCCTGAGCTTTAGTTGGATGTTGCACTCGTCCTTTGCCTCGATTTCTGCGCATGCCTGCAGTTTTCAATGGCTGCTCTTTTTGGAGGTCCGTTGAAGCTATGGGTGGAGCATATGCGAATCCATTCTGATATATCCAAGACCAGGCCTCCTCAATAGTTGGGCAAAAGATGTTGCTGTCTTTATGTCGGATGCACAACTTGACAGGGTACTGCAAAAAGTATTGTATTTCATGATCCCGGAGGCATTTTTTAACATCCAAGTAGGAGGATATGCGACGTTGTACTGATAACATGTAATCTGGATAAATGTGTACCGCAGCATTTTCAATTTGCCTGGGGCCGCAGGGCCTGGTCACTTGAAGGATGTGATCCCTGTCATGGTAATTAAACAATCTCGCAACCACAGGCCTGGGAGGGTTGCCCGGGCGAGGGGGACCACCCGGCACTCTATGTGCCCGTTCAACTGAGAAGAATTTTGAGAACTTGCCATTAAGGATGGCCGTGGAAAACCAGGTCTCAAGGTATAGCTCCATGCTTTGGCCTTCTATTCGTTCTGGTAGTCCCACTATGCGTACATTATTCCTACGGGATCTGCCCTCCTGATCTTCCACCCAACTCTTCAGGTATTCCACCTCTTTTTGAAGAGATTTGATCTGATCCGTTGCTGTGGACACAGTGGTTCGCAGAGATGCTAGCGCCGATTCCGATTCTTCCACTCTGTCCTTAAATTTTTTGTGATCTTCCGTCAAGAATCCCATTTCGTTACAGAGAGAATCTATTTTGGGGCCTAATGTAGATTTAATGTCCAGTACCGCTGCCATGAGCTCATCGAACCAATGCGACTGATCTGTGTGTTCTGTAGGCTTCAGGGGTGCTGATTGCATGGTGCTTTCTGCACCAGTTGCCTGAGATATTGCGTCGGTCGGCTGAGATTGCGCCTTGTCTCATCTGGGTTTTCCCATTTTGTGACTTTATGCTGGGACGTTATACAGTTGAGTAGTGGTGCTGGTGACAATGGTGCCCTTAAAAGAGCCTAGGTTGTTGGTTATTGGGTTGCATGTAGGCAGACCGCGGTCATACGGTTCTCATTTGGAGGAGTATAGTTCCTTTGAAGCAGAAAGATAGATCTTAGAGTGCAGGTGTGTGCATATAAATCCAGTGGTGTAGTGAGCACGGGACCCACGTCTGAGCATACCCTTCCCACTTAGGGCGACAAATGCAAAAGAAACAATTGATGGATGGAATGCTGGACAATGCAAACATTCACCCCCAGTCACAAGGATCTGGGTTAAATCCATCATTCTTTTGCTCACCACACCACCCTGGACCCAGCCATATGCAAATCAGTCTTGACCCTGTTCCTTGTGGGGACAGTCCAGCCCGAACTGCGAAGCCAGGTCCTCTCTGGACCGAAAACAAGCATCCTGGGACCGGTTTCAGGGCATCACCCTTCATCAGCCAAGCTAGCTTGAATCTAGTGGTGTAGTGAGCACGGGACCCACGTCTGGGCATACCCTTGCCACTTAGGGCGACAAATGCAAAAGAAACAATTGATGGACGGAATGCTGGACAATGCAAACATTCACCCCCAGTCACAAGGATCTGGGTTAAATCCATCATTCTTTTGCTCACCACACCACCCCCACGTGGACCCAGCCATATGCAAATCAGTCTTGACCCTGTTCCTTGTGGGAACAGTCCAGCCCGAACTGCCAAGCCAGGTCCTCCCTGGACCGGAAACAAGCATCCTGGGACCGGTTTCAGGGCATCACCCTTCATCAACCAGGCTAGCTTGAATCCAGTGGTGTAGTGAGCATGGGACCCACGTCTGGGCATACCCTTCCCACTTAGGGCCACAAATGCAAAAGAAACAATTGATGGATGGAATGCTGGACAATGCAAATATTCACCCCCAGTCACAAGGATCTGGGTTAAATCCATCATTCTTTTGCTCACCACACCACCCCAGCTTGGACGCAGCCATATGCAAATCAGTCTTGACCCTGTTCCTTGTGGGTACAGTCCAGCCCGAACTGCCAAGCCAGGTCCTCCCTGGACCGGAAACAAGCATCCTGGGACCGGTTTCAGGGCATCACCATTCATCAGCCAGGCTAGTTTGAATCCAGTGGTGTGGTGAGCACGGGACCCACGTCTGGGCATACCCTTCCCACTTAGGGCGACAAATGCAAAAGAAACAATTGATGAACGGAATGCTGGACAATGCAAACATTCACCCCCAGTCACAAGGATCTTGGTTAAATCCATCATTCTTTTGCTCACCACACCACCCCTGCCATATGCAAATCAGTCTTGACCCTGTTCCATGTGGGAACAGTCCAGCCCGAACTGCCAAGCCAGGTCCTCCCTGGACCGGAAACAAGCATCCTGGGACCGGTTTCAGGGCATCACCCTTCATCAGCCAGGCTAGCTTGAATCCAGTGGTGTAGTGAGCACGGGACCCACGTCTGGGCATACCCTTCCCACTTAGGGCAACAAATGCAAAAGAAGCAATTGATGGACGGAATGCTGGACAATGCAAACATTCACCCCCAGTCACAAGGATCTGGGTTAAATCCATCATTCTTTTGCTCACCACACCACCCCAGCTTGGACCCAGCCATATGCAAATCAGTCTTGACCCTGACTCATTGTCAGTGAAATTGCTCTACCACCCCCGCAGCTCCACCATCAAGTGAGGCCCTCCTGAGCCCCTGCATTCTTGAGTGTTGGTGTTCGAGGCCCTCCTCCCCCTGCAGGTTATACCTGCGCCTCATCCCTGGTGGTCCAGTGGACCTCTGTCTCCTTCTCTCGCTCCGCTTTTCCTCTCCGTTTTTCACTCGTTTTTTTACCCTCACTTCAAGCTCTCCCTTTTACTCTCCTATCTCTTTCATCCACTTTTCTTTCACTTTTCTGCTTTATTCCCCTTTATTCCACTCTTTTCCCTGGTGGTCCAGTGGACTTCTGTCTCCTTCTCTCGCTCCGCATTTCCTCTCCGTTTTCACTCGTTTTCTTACCCTCATTTCAAGCTCTCCCTTCACTCTCCCTCTATCTCTTCATCCACTTTTCTTGCACTTTTGTTATTGTTGTTATTGTTAATTGTGACTTATAGAGCGCTTAATACCTAAAGGTCTCTAAGCGCTGCGAGAAGATCAGCTAAAGTCCCAGAGTAAGTGTTGTCTCAAGTGTTGTGTACTATGCCCAGGCTTCTGTGAAGAGTAGCGTCTTCAGTTTCTTCCCGAACGTAAGGAGGGCTCTTTCTGAGCAAAGCTGTCCTGGCAGTCTATTCCATAGTTGCGGGATGAGGACCGAGAAGGCTCGGCCACCTTTGGTGGTGTAATTAAACCGTGGACATTTTAGTAGGCCCTCCGTGGCCGACCTTAGGGTGCGGCCGGGGACGTATTTCATCAGACGTTCTTTAATATATTTTGGTGCCTGACCATACAGGGCCTTGTGGGTGATGCAGAGGCCTTTGAATCTAGCCCTCTGTTTAAAGGGAAGCTAGTGCAATTGTTGCAGTAGGGGTGAGGCCCGGGTGCGTCTAGGCAGCTTAAAAATTAGCGTTGCCGCATTGTTCATCACCACCTGGAGTTTGCCCAGCAGCTTGTCTGGCATTCCGATGTACAGTGAGTTCCCATAGTCAAGTCGTGACAGGATCAGGGCGGCCACCACCGTCCGCATGGTTGAGAAAGAGAGGATGGGAGATAGTTTCCTCAGCTGTTTACTTAAACCCACACATGTCCCGAACACGGTAGATACTTGATTGGTCTTTGAGAGTTTGTCATCTATTTTAATGCCCAGGCTTTTTACCACCAGAGCTGGAGATGGGGTGTCACCCAGCTCGTGTGGCCAGTACTGGGTGGTCCATGGGTTACAGTCCATAGTGACGGCCAATACCTCAGTTTTATCAGGATTGATCTTGAGAGAGTTGGCTGTCATCCAGTTTACCACAAATCTCAGTATGTTTTTCACCCGTGTATGGGCTTGTGGGGTGTTTTCTATTTGTAGGATGATTTGTGTGTCGTCCGCATAGTTGAATACCTGGCAGTCCATCTGGGCCAGGTCCCTCACTAGTGGTCTGAGGTATATGTTAAACAGTAGTGGGGACACTGCCGACCCTTGTGGGACTCCACAGGTGATGGACCCCTATCTGACACACAATCACCCATCTGTATTTTTAGGGTGCGATTAGTCAGGAAGGAAGTGATCCACTGTAGAATTGTCCCCCCAATGCCAATGTCCTGGATTCTTTCCAGGAGTTGGGAGTGGTTGACCGTGTCGAACGCTGCCGACAGGTCGAGGAGGGCTAGCGCGCACGGTTTTTTGCTGTCAGCTGTGATACTAATTTCATCTAGTACTGACAGCATCACCAGCTCGGTACTATGGTGGGCCCTAAAGCCTGCCTGCCTGTCCCCGAGGAGTTGATGTTCTTCCATGAACCTTGATGGAGTTTGCAGAACGTGTTGTTCCATGATTTTGGCCAGAAAGGGAAGTTGGGATATGGGTTTTCTGCCTTTTTCCCCTTTTATTCCACTCCATTTCCCTTCTTTAGACTGTTTTCCCTGCCGCTGCTGCCCCCGCGGCCCCTCCCCCCAGCACGACCAGCGCGACTGGCCCAATCCAGTTCCCCTCCCCGCTCCCGCCTCCCAGCTGTCCAGCCCTCCCCGACCCCAACTTAATGGTGCCCGCTGGCGCGCCAAGGGCGCGCCAAAGGCAAGCCCATCAGCGACCGTCAGCGCCCGTCCGCGACCCGACCGCGACCAGTGCCAGGAACCCTGGACCTCCGCACCGCCAACGCTATGACCCAGCGGCCCTCCACGTACTCAACCCAGGCCGCAACAACAACTGCAAGCTAGCATCACCAGCTGACACCCACGGACCCTTCAGCTGTCACCGCTGCCGGCACACCTGCAGCACCGCCAGGAACACCGACCCAGCACAACCCGCCTGCAAGAACACACCCGAACCGAAGACCCTCCACGCATCCTCCTCAACGCCAGATCACTCAACAAACACGCCACCGAAATCTGGAACCTCCTCGACAGCACCAACCCGGACGTAGCATTCTTCACCGAAACCTGGACCAACACCACCTCGGGACCGGACATCGCCATTCCCCAAGGATACAAGATCTCCAGGAAGGACTGCCCCACCCACCCGGGAGGAGGAATTGCCATTGTCCACAAATCCACCCTCCGCCTGAGCACGCTCACCGACGAGCCCACAGACCTGATGGAACACCTTCACTTCAAGATACTGGCCAGCCCTACCACCACCCTCCGGGTAACCCTCATCTACCGACCCCCTGGACCCCGCGGACCATTCGCCAACTCCATCCCCGCATGCCATCGCATCCACCAACTACACCCTGCTGGGAGACCGCAACTTCCACCTCGACAACCAACTGGACACCAACACCACATCCCTCCTGGACAACCTCCACAACATTGGACTCCGCCAGATCGTGACCAAACCCACGCACTCTGCAGGACACACCCTCGACCCCCTCTTCACAACAGGAAACTCCATCACTTTCAGCCACACCACCGAACTCCCATGGACAGACCACCGATGCGTCCACTTCACCTTCAGAACACCCACCATCCACAGACACCAGCACCTGCTCCCACGAAGAAACTGGACCAAAATCACTGACGACCAGCTCACCTCCTCACTGAGCAACTCCACCCCAACCATCGCGGAAGACGACGACCCCAACACCGCAGCTCGAACTCTGCACAGATGGATCTCCGACAGCGCCAACACCATAGCCCCCCTCAAGAAAAACAACAACACTCACGCCAAGAAAGCCAGATGGTTTACCACCAAACTTCGAGAGTCCAGACGCACGTGCCGCCGTCTCGAAAAGGCCTGGAGGAATTCCAAATCCACAGAGGCCCACAATGACTTCAGAGCCGCCACCAACGCTCACCACCAACTCATCAGAAAAATGAGAAAAAAAGCAATTGAAAACAGAATCTCCACACACGCGCACAACAGCAAAGAACTCTTCAGCATCATCAAGGAGTTCGCCCAACCCACCAGTGAGTCTACTGACATCCCTCCCTCACAAGACCTCTGCAACAAACTCAGCACCTTCTTCCACCTCAAAATCAAGAAAATTTACGACAACTTCGACGAAGACAACCAACACACTGAACCCTCACCAGCCACCCCCGACACCCTGAAGCCAACGATTGACAACTGGACAGCCCTCACCAGCGAAGACACACTGAAGATAATGAAGTCAATCCACTCCGGGGCCCCCACGGACCCCTGCCCCCACCACATCTTCAACATAGCCGCCAACCCCATCGCACCCATGCTCCGCCACACCATCAACCGCTCCCTGACGAACGCCTCGTTCCCCGATGACTGGAAACACGCCGAGATCAACCCCCTCCTGAAGAAGCCCTCGGCGGACCCCACTGACCTCAAGAACTACAGACCCATCTCCCTGCTCCCGTTCCCAGCGAAAGTCATTGAGAAAGCCATCAACAGCCAACTCGCCACCTTCATCGAAGAGCAGAACATCCTCAACTCCTCCCAATCCGGCTTCAGAAAAAAACACAGCACAGAAACCGCCCTCCTTGCCGCAACAGACGACATCCACTCCCTACTGGACAGAGGAGAAACAGTAGCCCTCCTCCTCCTCGACCTCTCAGCGGCGTTCGACACAGTCTCTCACCGCACCCTAATACGCAGACTCCACGACGCAGGGATCCGGGACAAGGCCCTCGACTGGATCCACTCCTTCGTCTCCGGCAGAACGCAGTGGGTCAGACTCCCCCCTTTCCTCTCGGACCCTACACCAACAACCTGCGGAGTCCCCCAGGGGTCCTCCCTCAGCCCCACGCTCTTCAACGTCTACATGGCTCCGCTCGCCCCCATCGTCAGAACCTACGGACTCAACATTGTGTCATACGCAGACGACACCCAACTCATCCTCTCCTTATCCAACGAACCCAACACCGCCAGACACGACTTTCAAGAAGGCATGGAAGCCGTCGCCAAATGGATGAAAAGCTGCTGCCTACAACTCAACACCGACAAAACAGAAGTACTCATCATGGGCCCAAACCCAGACGCCTGGAACGACACCTGGTGGCCCCATGCCCTCGGAAGCCCACCCACCCCCACGGACCACGCACGCAACCTTGGAATCATCCTGGACTCCGAGCTCAAAATGGACCGCCAGATCAACTCCGTCGCATCCTCCTGCTTCCACACCCTCCGCCTCCTACGTAAGACCTTCAAATGGATCCCCTTCGAGCACAGAAAGACCGTCACTCACGCCCTCGTCACCAGCAGACTCGACTACAGCAACGCACTGTACGCCAGAATAAACAAATACCTCACACGCAAGCTACAAAACATCCAGAACGCCACTGCAACACTGGTCCTAAACCTGCCAAGACACTGCCACATCTCCCAGCACCTGCGCACACTCCACTGGCTCCCCATCGAGGCTAGAATCACCTTCAAGATTCTCACCCACGCACACAAGGCCCTCCACGACACCGGACCAGCATACCTGAACAGCCGACTCAAATTCCACGCACCCCAAAGGACCCTACGATCAGCCCAGCTCTCCTACGCCGTGGTCCCCCGCACCAGAAAGACCAGATCGGGAGGCTGCTCCTTCTCCTTTCTCGCGGCCAGAGCCTGCAACGCCCTTCCGCTCCACCTCAGACAGACAATATCGCTCCCCATCTTCGCGAGAAACCTCAAAACCTGGCTCTTCGACAGACCCCCTCCTTGATGGACTGGAACCTGCACCCCCCCTCCAGCGCCTTGAGACCCTTACGGGTGAGTAGTCGCACTCAACAAACACCTGATTGATTGATTCCTTGTGGGAACAGTCCAGCCCGAACTGCCAAGCCAGGTCCTCCCTGGACCGGAAACAAGCATCCTGGGACCGGTTTCAGGGCATCACCCTTCATCAGCCAGGCTAGCTTGAATCCAGTAATGTAGTGAGCACGGGACCCACGTCTGGGCATACCCTTCCCACTTAGGGCGACAAATGCAAAAGAAACAATTGATGGACGGAATGCTGGACAATGCAAACATTCACCCCCAGTCACAAGGATCTGGGTTAAATCCATCATTCTTTTGCTCACCACACCACCCCAGCTTGGACCCAGCCATATGCAAATCAGTCTTGACCCTGTTCCTTGTGGGAACAGTCCAGCCCGAACTGCCAAGCCAGGTCCTCCCTGGACCGGAAACAAGCATCCTGGGACCGGTTTCAGGGCATCACCCTTCATCAGCCAGGCTAGCTTGAATCCAGTGGTGTAGTGAGCACGGGACCCACATCTGGGCATACCCTTCCCACTTAGGGCGACAAATGCAAAAGAAACAATTGATGGACGGAATGCTGGACAATGCAAACATTCACCCCCAGTCACAAGGATCTGGGTTAAATCCATCATTCTTTTGCTCACCATACCACCCCAGCTTGGACCCAGCCATATGCATGGTGAGCAAAAAAACGATGGATTTAGGCCCAGATCTCTGTACTGGGGTGAATGTATGACATTGTTCTGCATTATGTCCATCAATTGTTCTTTTTGCATTTGTCACCTCGAGTGGGACGGGTATGCCCAGACGTGGGTCCCGTGCTCTCCATGCCACTGGAGTCAAGCTATCCTGGCTGAAGAGGGGTGAAACCCCGAAACCGGTCCTAGGATGCTTGATTCCAGTCCAGGGAGGATCTGGCCTGGCAGTTCGGGCTGGACTGTTCCCATTGGGTGCAGGGTCAAGACTGATTTGCATGTGGCTGGGTCCAAACTGGAATGGCATGGTGAGCAAAAAAATGATGGATTTAGGCCCAGATCTCTGTACTGGGGTGAATGTATGACATTGTTCTGCATTCTGTTCAATTGTTCTTTTTGCAGTACTCACATACAGTACAAGCAGCAGTGCAGGTTTCCCTCACACAAACAACAGATGAAATGTAGATTGGTCCCCTCGCACAGTACTTGCACAGACAGGTGCAATAAAAAATTCCCTCTCACAACATTACAACAGAAGCACAGGTTGCAGTAGGAAGGCAAGCATCCCTCATACACCTAGAACAAAGAGCGTTAGCACTGCAAGCTTTTCTAACACACAAACAGGCAAACACTGTATCTATTTCAGCTTCACTTTAATGCACAACTTGGCAATGGAATGCTGTTGAAAGTGTCAAAATGCATCTTATGTTATCATCAGTTCAAGCCAAATTCCAAGTCAGTTCTAAATACAATATCCCAAAAAGTGAAAATTCAGTGTGCATTAAACCCACAAAATGCTATGTTCTGGCCACAGTAAGCTTCTGTTTGCACTCATAATTAGTTTTTAGGTCGAGCCTGAGTCAGCACGCATGCGCTGCTAACTGCGAGTCTTGTTGTAGCGGAGTATGTAAGAGAAGCCCCGCCCACTGTCCACTGATATTTTTCATTGCCTTGTAATGTAATGTAATGTAATGTAAATGATTCTTATATAGCGCATACTGTCACCCTACGGGTATCCTGGCGCTGTGACTGGCAAAATCAACATTGGAGCCTGTGAGCATCTTACCCAGGAAAACATTTTTGGGGGTCATACCCTACCTGGGAAACAGCCAGGTTTTTAGCTGCTTTCTAAATAGGGGCAAAGATTGAATTTGCCTAATATCTAAGGGAAGTTCATTCCACAGCCGTCATTGTCATTGTCCTTCGTAAACGCTGGCTTGTGAGTTGTTGTTAGGGTTGTTAGTCCCTCCTTGGTACCGCCTTGTCTGCATTTGTAAACACCCATGGCGACTGGCCCCTTTACTTCGAATGCGACACAGCATGTCTTATTTAGTTTGTAAGCACTCTTTTCTTTAATGAGTTTCTCCTACTGCGGACACGGCGTGCTTTCCCCCCCATGCCCGCTTTCACTTTCAAGCAGCCCAGGACAGTGGCGGCCGAGGTCTCGCATTTACAAGAGTTTGAGCTATTGCCATTGTAAATGACAATAGCTTAAACTCTCGTAAATGTGAGATCTATTGTATTGCAAATGCTTGTTTACTGTCTGCAAAGAGGGCGCTGAGAATGGTGTTGTCCTGTGTCTGGACTTGGCACTTTGGAACAGGCTGCATGGAATCTAAAGATAGGTTGCTGTAAAACTAATAGATAACGGCGGTTAAACACAAAGTGATGCACAGGGAGAACTGTTGCAGGCCACATGCGTGTCTTTATTACACACTCAGCTCCTTTGTTCTTTCAAGATGCCATAGCTGAGCTGAGCTGACCTTACGTCTTGCTGGCTGGCTATCTGCAGAGAGGGCACTGGGAATGTTGGTGGCACTGTTTACAGGTTAGTCGGTTGTCAGCCTTCCTAGGTCAGCCTCATGATGACGTTCAGCCACCTTGTTTTATTTTTATTCTGTACAGTTCCAAGAAGAAAGTTAAATTTGCGCGAAAAATAAACAACCTGGTAGCAAATTGCAGCTGCAAGCAACTAAAATAATGTGGCGCCTTGTTTTTTTTGTTAATATGAACTCAGGGACTGCAACAGCAAGACTGGGAAGGCAAGCAGTTTTAGTGAAGCTTTAAAAAAGGACATGCCAAAAGAAAGCAGGAGGGCTGGGTATATGCAAGTGGTTTTAGTAAAGCTTTAAAAAAAGACATGCCGAAAGAAAGCAGGACTGCTGGGTATATGTAAGTAGTTTTAGTAAAGCTTAAAAAAAATGCTGAAAGAAAGCACTAAAGACGTTTAATCAGATTAGAGTTTCTAAATCCAGTCCATTTGGAGTTGGCAGGAGTGAGAGGGGGTGGAGCAGGTGGTGAAAGAGCACCATTGCATTATGGCCTGGTACTTGCCTAAGACCCCTTTTAACGAAGAAACACCCAAATCCGCCCTTGGATGGATGGGTACCCCCTCCAGGGCAAGCATTTCAAACCACACTGTTCTTGGATTAGGGGGAGTGACCCCCCGGCCGTATTTATTACATATTAAAAACATTGATTATTAATTTGTATTATGTACACTTTACGCAGAAAGTCCAGATGCATTGATAGATACATGTCACTTGTCTAACCTTAACATGCTCTAATACAAATTCCACTCCTAACGTAATCTACAAATGTAGATACTTTACTTTCTGCGTGTCCCCTCTAGAGCCTACGGCAAGGTCAATGACTGGCAGCCCCAGATCCCGGTAAACTACAAATACTACTCCACCGGAGTAAGCTTGCGTAGGGGGTACAGCTTATCGGACGGATACTTTCCCCCGGGCCCCCCCTACGCCCTAAGCCTTAAACTCCATAACGGGGGCTGCAATTCTGCATACTTGCGCCCTGATGCGCATGCGCGTGCGAGGGAGGCCACTGGCCTACTGGAAAGAGTGACTCCCCTGGCCCCCGCACCCCGACAGCCTACTGACCGGCTGTCACTGCCCCTGGAGTTACATGGTTCTGACCGCTAAGGACCGAAGACTATGCTTACCAATCATGACCTTACCGCTGACCTGGGACACCCTACTAAAATACGACAAAATTACTTGCAACATAGACCTATAAACTTCACATATTACTACGTTATTGAACTGATATTTTATTACATATTAACAAACGCATTCCACTAAAATTACCTGTAACAAAAAATCCTCATATAACACACACTTTTATTACCAAATTGCCAAACACATCACAATTCACTTTGAAACATATCACAGATACCTGCAACAAAAATTAAGCACAACACTTATTACTGTAATGCACATTCAAACTGCCTGCCCTAGGGGATGGTGGGTGGGGAAAACAAGTTACGGGCCGCCGATGGCCCGGGTGCGTTCCTGGTGGGGGCGCGAGGAACAAGAGACTGTTCCTGCACCCACCGCCCCCCTTTTAAGAGGGGGCAGTGGGACCACCAGGCAGGCTGGTCTAAACCAGTCTTCTATGAACGTCCGGCGTTAGTGTGAACCGGAAGCACTTAAAGTGCTTCCGGTTCACTGCCGGGGTCTGGCGCGACCGCCATAATGGCGGCGCACGCTAGATAGCGCGTTGCCTTGCCCATATGGCCTGGTACTTGCCTAAGACCCCATTTAACGAAGAAACCCCCAAATCCGCCCTTGGATGGATGGGTACCCACTCCCCCCCTCCAGGGCAAGCATTTCAAACCACACTGTTCTTGGATTAGGGGGAGTGACCCCCGGCCGTATTTATTACATATTAAAAACATTGATTATTAATTTTTATTATGTACACTTTACTCAGAAAGTCCAGATACATTGATAGATACATGTCACTTGTCTAACCTTAACATGCTCTAATACAAATTCCACTCCTAACGTAATCTACAAATGTAGATACTTTACTTTCTGCGTGTCCCCTCTAGAGCCTACGGCAAGGTCAATGACTGGCAGCCCCAGATCCCGGTAAACTACAAATACTACTCCACCGGAGTAAGCTTGCGTAGGGGGTACAGCTTATCGGACGGATACTTTCCCCCGGACCCCCCCTACGCCCTAAGCCTTAAACTCCATAACGGGGGCACTGGCAGCCCCAGATCCCGGTAGAACTACAAATACTACTCCACCAGAGTAAGCTTGCGTAGGGGATACAGCTTATCGGACGGATACTTTCCCCCGGGCCCCCCCTACGCCCTAAGCCTTAAACTCCATAACGGAGGCTGCAAATCTGCATACTTGCGCCCTGATGCGCTTGCGCGTGCGAGGGTGGCCACTGGCCTACTGGAAAGAGTGACTCCCCTGGCCCCCGCTTCCCGACAGCCTACTGACCGGCTGTCACTGCCCCTGGAGTTACATGGTTCTGACCGCTAAGGACCGAAGACTATGCTTACCAATCATGACCGTACCGTCACAGGACAGCATAGTTGCCCGACTATCTGTCCTCCCCCTCAGCCCACCAGGAAGGTCATGCCCTGTAACTCGCCTGCCCCTGGACTGAACTCAATGAAAATAGAACATCCGTCAGTGTATTGCCCTGCTGACAGGCTAAAACCGACACTACTGCATATGATACTATGTAACAGTGTACTGAATGCAAACTTCTCCCTCAGTCACAGAATAAAGAAACTTGCAATTCATATTGAAACAGAACCAATGGGCAACAGCAAGTCAGCCGAATCCAACCCGGCGTAGTGGATGGCGAAACCGATGACTCCTGAACTGAAAGATAGTGAGGCGTGACCCATCGTCACGTAGCAGAAGTGGCCCTGACAGCTCGCCGTTATTGCGGTGTGGGTCACCTCTCCGGTGTCACCTTCATGGATCCACCATACAGAAAGGAACATAAAACACAGATGATTAGTGCTCCTAGCCTTTGGGTAAAAGATGCGGTTTGCATGCCAGGGCTATCGATTACCTCATGAGCCTGTACCCCCCGTCTCCCACCCCCAGTCCCCGCCCAGGTTGCAGAGGTAAGGTGTGACAATGCAGACATCAAATGCGCAAGCAAAACGGATGCATAGGTACTGTGCGCCAACCCATACGTATCTAGTGCGAGAAGTGTAAAAAACACAGGGTGCGTAGGTATTGTATGATACGACCTAGGCATCTAATGCCGGAATGCGCCCAAGCATAGGTAGCGTTACACAAACACGGACATCCACTGCATAAGTGTTCGGGCACCAGGGCGCTAAGGTACTGTGTGGCACAATACCTTAATAGCATAAGTGTACGAGCACAGAGGGGGTGACGCACCCCAGGCATATAAAGCTTGATTGCACAAGCACAAAAGGTGCATAGGTACCGTGTGACACGACACGGACATCCCAATGCCTCAGCGTTCAGGCACAAGGGTGCCGAGATATTATGTGATACAATACATAACTCATCATAAGTATATGAGCGCAAAAGGTGCAAGGTACTGTGTGACAAAATCAACAGGCATAACTTGCGTACATGTACCAGCACACATGAGCAGAGCTATAGGGTGACATAACCAGCTTCCAATGCATACGTGTACCTGCGATGGGTGCATAGATGCTACTTGACAACAGACTCCTAATTCCTATTTGTAACAGCAACCGCGTGCCTATGGGTACTTTGACAACAGACTCCTAATTCATATTTGTAACAGCACCCGCTTGCCTCTGGCATTCTCGAAGGTGTGACAACGAGGCCTGGGATGTAGTGACATCATACGTACTGATAATGTATGTAAGTGACCACACAGAGGCAAGCGCCTCTCGAGCCCGACATAAAAGACTTGTAGTATATTGACGTGACATCACCCCGGTTTGAAGTGTCTTGATGTAATGCCCATAATAAGCAGTCATGCTTCTACCATTCCGTGGTAAAATAATGTACCCTCCCTGGATGCGCAGCATTGTGCTCTTCGCACTTCAGATTGACCAGACACATTCGTACCCCACAAGTAAGTTCCACCACCAAATGCGGCATGAAATTCGAGCGAGCTAACCAGGCTGTCTTCACGCTTTAACAAGCAGGGATATGTTCGCATTTGCAAGGCTTTGTTTGTGGAATTACAAGAATAACGGGTAATATACCGTATATATACCTTGCTGGCTGACCTGAAGCAGGGCTTTTTAAAACCTTACATTGACATCAGACTTTCAATTCTGACCGCCTATCATAGCCTCAGTTCCATTACATAAGGAACATTGCATGTGACTTTCAATGAGAGCGCCTAGCATAGCGCCATTTGCATTAAGTGGAGGAACATTGAAAATCATATTACTAATTTAAGAGCGCCTAGCCTAACACCAGTTGCTTTTACCTGAAGAACATTGAAATCAGACTTTCAATTTTCACTGCTTAGCATAGCCTGCGTAGCGCCATTTAGCGTTAGGTGAGGCACATTGAAAATCATATTTCAATTAAGAGCGCCTAGCATAGCACCAGTTGCATTTACTTGAGGAACATTGAAATCTGACTTTCAATGAGAGCGCCTAGCATAGCGCCATCTGCATCAAGTGAGGAACATTGAAAATCATATAACCAATTAAGAGCGCCTAGCATAGCACCAGTTGCATTTACCTGAGGAACGTTTGAAATCAGACTTTCAATTCTGACCGCTTAGCATAGCCTATATGGAGAACATTGCATGTGACTTTCAATGAGAGCGCCTGGCGCGCACACTCTGCATTTTTCTAGTGTTTTGCTAGTAGATCCCATATGCAACCCATGGTAAAACCAATCCTTGTCACCAGAATAGAGAGCCTATGCCCTATCGGCACTGATCAGTATTGCCCCTGAATCTAAAGGCCTTTTGCCCCTGCCCATGATGTTGATTTACATTGAAAACACAGGTAGTGAGGCACTGTGGTGTAGAAAAGTACCTTTTACGCACAGTATTATCAGTGTTAATTCAGTTGCTTTCTGTCGAGTTTAAGTATTCCTGCCTTGAGACCTGTGAACATATGACTCCCTCTGTTTACAGTTGACCCGTCTGGAAGTTGTTTGGCATTGTTGATGATCCTAGGAAGTCTGCCACGGATTGGAACTCTGATGCAGCAATGTTACCCTCCACTAAAAACCCCTTGATATCCATCTTTGGGAGCTTTGCCACCTTTTAAATAAACATGCATTTGCAGAGCTCTCGTACACCAGAGGGCATCTTGGCGCTGAATCACAGATGTTTATTGTTACCCAACTCAACGGTACACATTTTATCAACCTCAGAAGGATAAAGGCTGAATGCCACCCACCGAGATTTGAACCTGGGACCATGATGTCAAACACAGGCCCCTATAGTGGACACATTAGTCCCCTACGCCACCAGGGCCAACTCAATACTGAGGAACACTGAAATCAGACTATCAATGAGAGCGCCTAGCATCGCACCAGTTCCATTAAGTGAGGAATATTGAAATCAAATCAATTAAGAGCGCCTAGCATATCCCGTTGTATTACCTGAGAGTCAGAGAGACTTTGAGAGCGCTAACCATAGTACCAGTTTCATTACATGAGGAACATTGTCATCGCACTGTCAAATGAGAGCGCTTAGCGTAGCACCAGTTGCGTTAGCAACTGAACATTGAAATCTGGCCAATGACAGGCTGAATTCCACTCGCGCCCAATGCAAACTGGGGCCAAATCGCAAGATCAGCACTGAATCGCACAGTGTGCCTTCTGACTGCTACCTTGTACCTTATTATTTGACCAGCAAACATATCATCATTAACATCACAGTCAGACACCTGGTCACGAAATGGCATCCCACCTATTGGAACCTCAGTTTGCTATGCATTATAACCAGTGATTTATAACAGCCGTCCAGCCGGGTGAAATTCTAATTTCTATATTTTTGTTGTTAATTACTCTTGGCGTTACGCATAGTATAAGAGTGTGTCGGCTCATTTCAAGGGCTGGCTGACCCTAAACTGAGGGACTCGGAGCGTTTTCGAACAATTAGCATAGTTGAAATAAGACATTATGTTGGGAGCACTTAACATTGCCCTATCGCATTATATGAGGACACATTCATATTTGTTAGGCACAGGGAGATTAAGTGATCTCCTGCCTTACTCCTGCGTATCATGCGATGTAGTCGTGCCACGATGGACATGATAATATGTAGTAACCACCTAATATGTAGTAACCACCCCCGGTCACCCATGCGGTAACACCTACGTGGTACAACCCAATAACACCCATGTGGTAACATCACTGCAACCACCTCCATGCGGTAACAGCCTCTACCCAGTAACACTCACACAGTAACAACCACTTGTGAACACCTAAGTGTTATACCCTACACGGTCACACCTAGGTGGCAACACCCGATAACCTCCATGCGGTAGCCCCCCCACGGTAAAAACCAATGTGGGGAACATCAAAAACGCGATAAACACCAAGGTGGCAACACCCACGCAGTAACACCCACGCGGCAACCAAATTTTGAGTAAATATTTCGCATCCATCGAGGAAATTGTTTCCCTGTTTGCTCTAGACAGTGCAATCTAATACCTCCGCGTTAAAACATTATTTTGAATGCATGGGGTGGTATCGGTAGTTTTGGAATGTCGTTTCAAGAGACTGGGCATTTTGTTGTAAAAATTAATCTTACTCTACGAAAGTAGTATCTTGAGCTATGTGCACTCCTAGCACCATGGAATAGTGAAAGGAACGATCAGGTGTGCACGAAATTGCAACCAACCATCTTCTCCAAAGATAATACGTCCAGTGTTTGACTGTCGGAACAGGGCAGTCAGCTAACCGGGCATAAGGATGCCGAAGGAAAATTCTATATAATGCTGTGCCTATTGGCACTTCCAAGTATTGGTGAAAATATCCCCTGTGCATATTCTGCCCACATACTTCCCAGATCTTTTCATTAGGAGGGGCGTCATCTAAGCTGGACTCGTCATACTCTGTATATGCGAAATGCCTCCCAAATACTTTAAACGCCGTGTGTGCAGATCTCTAGGCGGCGGGGCAAAGGTAACACAAAACTTAATGAAGGAATAGAAGATGAGGCCAACTGCTCAGTTGGTCAGAAGACGGCCATCCCTTTTTTTTTGTGCGAGAGAAATTACATCACATATGTATTCCTCCTACACTTGATTTGTACACATCAAATTCCCCTAGCTGCCGTTCTGCCTCGACACGGGAGGAAGGCGCGCATCCCATACGTTATTGCGAGCAGTAACAATTACACACAGGCGCCCTTGCCCCCTGACGTGCGCAGCCTTCCTCGGCAGTTCCTGCCGTTTTTAAACAAAGCATTACAGCCAAATACGTGACGTCGAACAGGTACCACTAGCCTTATTACCACAAGGGAACAGGCATCACAGACCACAGCACTAAGCGTTCATGCCGCTCCCCTGCTTACCGGCCTCAGCCGCTCGTTCTTCCGCTTTGCCGGAATACTTCCCAGCCTGCGGGGATCCCGATGCCACCGGCCCGCTGATCACCACCTTAGGACGCCTCCTTGCTTGAAAAAACGGGACCCAGGAACGACGACGGACAGCTCCCGCGGCTCCGGCACTCGGCTTCATCGCAATGAAACCTGCAGGAAAGAAAAACACAGAAAACAAGTTACGGGCCGCCGATGGCCCGGGTGCGCTCCTGGTGGGGGCGCGAGGAACAAGAGACTGTTCCTGCGCCCACCGCCCCCTTTTAAGAGGGGGCAGCGGGACCACCAGGCAGGCTGGTCTAAACCAGTCTTCTACGAGCGTCCGGCGTTAGTGTGAACCGGAAGCACTTAAAGTGCTTCCGGTTCACTGCCGGGGTCTGGCGCGACCGCCATAATGGCGGCGCGCGCTAGATAGCGCGTTGCCTTGCCCAGGATTGGTTTTTAGGCTACCTTCAGCACCTTAGCTGAATTTAAAGCGCTCACGCCTTTTTGTTGAAGCGGTATGGGTGCTACACGATGGAGCAGGGGGCTGAATATTTAAAGTCTGAGTATAGGAAGGAGAGTGCTTTGCTATATCAAAGATTAAATTATCCTAGCTGTAAAGGCAGCCATCGCTGAAGCGAACTCCCTGTGCTTACTTTAAGTGGTTTGCTCTGAATCACAGGATGTTCACAGGATGTTCAGTCTCCCGCAGAGACTCGAACCTGGTTCCCCAGCTTCAAAGTCAGCCGCGGTAGCCGTTAAGCACCAGGACCACAGAAAGAAAAAATATTTCCAAAAATTCGCTTTGGGTGAGCGTTTTTTACCACAAAAGCAAATCTGAATTCATCCCACTTGCAGGGCATAGAAATATTCAGTAGTTACTTTTGCAGCTATCAGCCAGGAGTGCCATATTGCCTATAAAATTGCATACATTTCCTAAGTTCCCAGTGGCGTTACATTATGAATTGAAAAAGTCTGTCTAAAAACATGTATTTGGGTATGTTAACGAGGAGTATTATAATAAAAAGATATGCTGTTTAAGCATAAATAATCATTGAGCAAAGAAACTTCTTTCTCACAGTTATAAAACCGCAGAAAAGTGTGTATTTTTTATGTTGTTTTATAAAACGGAAACTGGACCCAAACGTATTGGACAGCTTTACTTAAGTACCAGTTGCATTACAGAACAACATATTTTTTTAAGCACAGAAAGCTCATTTGCCTAAAATTAGATGATGTTGAGCCTTCCTGTGAGACTCAAACCCGGTTCCCTAACTCTCAAAATGGCCGCTGTAACTGTCACACCACATCCTCTCTCTTTTGCTTTAAATTTGTGAAATATAAAGCCCACATGTAAATGCAGTTTAAAATCAATTTTTTTTTCATTAAGCTGCCTATATATTTGCCTCGAATAATAGGATGTTAAGCCTCCCCCAGAGACTTGAACCTGGATCCCCAACTTTAAAGTCTGCCACTAGAGATTTTAGGCTACATGCGCTTATTTTGCTTGCAATTCTTAAAAGTCCAAATATAAATAAAGTTACAAAACGAAGGTGCAGTGATAGAGCAACTAGAATGCAAACTCCTATAAGGCGTAGCATTAAGAAAAAGGCGAAACACACACATTGTCTGTATGATTTGTTTTACTTCAAAGTTATTTTATTAATATTTGTGGTAAACAAAATATACTAAAAGTGAAAAGGTAAAAGGAGACTCACTCACAGCAAAAACAAAACATTTTTGAACCCTCACATTGGGTGAGCGCTTCTTGGTCAAAAAGCAAAAAATAGCTTTGCAGAGGCTACAGACGCTGCCTTGCCGATAGAAAGCAAAGGTACCAGCAAGGATTGCCTCATAGCCTATAAAATTAAAATAAAAAAGCTTTTGAAAATGCATCACATGCAGCCATGCACGCTTGCAGATACAATTGTAATAATTGAAAATAGTCTTTGAAAGCATCACTGTCAGCGGATAAACAAAGAGAATTTTTTTTTACCAACCACATGACTAAGGTGAGGATCAAATGAAAAAAAAGCTCTAAAGAAACAAACAACGGAAGCACATAAATAAGAGGATGTTTTTAAAATTCACCATCAACACAGGAAAGTCTTCCAAGCAAATAAATAAATATTTTTAAAATACACCTACAATACAGGAAAGCCTTCCAAGCAAATACATAACATTTTTCAAAAAAAGCTTTGAAAGCTTCACTGACAACAGACAAACAAACGAGAAACGTATGATAGCTTCACTGACAACAAACAAACAAATTTAAAAAAAGCTTTACCAATAACATGACATAGGAAGAAAAGAGTACCTTCCTGAAACACGTGCAGAAACCAACTAAACAAATAGTACGCAAAAAGAAACCTAAAAGCTCAAAAGTGTAAGGCTATAAGTAACTGGACTATGCGCAGCGGGATGAAGCAACACACTAAAAGCAGGGACATTTACGAACAATTGACCGCAAGCTCACTCTATTATATCGAAGAGGTACGCACCAAGGTTTAAATTGGTTTGTGTGAAAGGTGATGGTGTGACCAGGTATTATATGGGATTAAGAGGTACATCCTGGCATACATGTTGTTTGACCCTGTTCCATTTTCAATGCATTAGGCATTTTAGGCAATTTATTCCAAAAATGTGCTTTAAATGCACTTTAGATTATATTTTTTTTAAATATTCGTGGGGGAACCTCCTATCAAAACCTTACTTGAGGAAGGCTCCCTTGCTGAAATTCAGATCAGTTATTACATTTGGGGGCATATGTATCAAAAATCCCTTTTGCGAGTCCTTAATAGCGAATTTTAGCGATTCGCTATTAAGGACTCGCAAAAGGCAATGTATGTAGGATTCGCAATATTATTTGCGATTCCTACATATTCCTTAATTGCGATTCGCAATTAAGGAATACCTTCCCATTCATTCCTATGGGCCTAGAGGCCCATAGGAATGAATGGGAAGACATGTCGCAATTTGCGAGTACCCATTAGGTACTCGCAAATTGCGAATGCAATTTCAAGGGTGCAAGGGTGTCAAAAGGACACCCTGTTGCACCCTGGAATAAGCATGTGTGCACATGTAGGCGCACATACATACCCTAAGGGCATGTATGTGCGCCACATGGCACTTTGAACAATGCAAAAAAGTGAATTTTTCAAAGAAATCGCAAATTACCACCAACTTGAAGTTGGTGGTAATTTGCGATTTCTTAAGGCAAAATCGCACAACTTGGGTGCTTCCAAAATTGGATTTAAGGAATCGCAATTTGCGATTCCTTAAATGCATTCGCAGAATAGGGAATTGCAAATTTTGCGAATCCCTATTGTGCGAGGGCCTTTTGGGATGATACATCCCAAAAGGCTTTTTCCCCGTTCGCAAACGGGCCGATTCTGAGAATTGGCCCGTTTGCGAACGGGAAAAAGGATTGATACATATGCCCCATGGCTTTCAGCAGTGCCAGTTGAGGACGTGGGTGGAGCTAATAGATTAAGTGGGTGGAGCCATTGGAGGAAGTGGGTAGGGCTGGGGAAGTGGGTGTGGCCTCCTGCTAAATTTTTGAGCACCTGGGCTTAATATTTTGCAATTTATGCACTGGCTGGACCACAGAAAGAAAAAATATTTCCCAAAATGTGCTTTAGGTGAGTGTTTTTTTAAACAAAAGCAAATCTGAATTCATCCCACTTGCAGGGCATAGTAATATTCAATAGTTACTTTTGCAGCTATCAGCAAAGGGTGCCATATTGCCTATACAATTACATACATTTCCTATGTTCCCAGTGGCGTTAAATTATTAATTGAAAAAGTCTGTCTAAAAACATGTATTTGGGTATATTAATGAAGAGTATTATAATGAAAAGATGTGCTGTTTAAGCATAAATAATCATTGAGAAAAGAAACTTCTTTCTCACAGTTATAAAACGACAAAAGAGTGTGTATTTTTTGTGTTTTATAAAACGCAAACTGGACTCAAACGTATTGGACAGCTTTACTTAAATACCAGTTGCATTATAGAACAACATATTTTTTTAAGCACAGAAAGATTAACTAATTTGCCTAAAATTTGATGATGTGGTGCCTTCCGGTGGGACTCAAACCCGGTTCCCCAACTTTCAAAATGGCCACTGTAACTGTCACACCACATCCTGTATCTTTTGCTTTAAATTTGTGAAATATAAAGCCCACATGTAAATAAAGTTTAAAATCAAAAATATTTTTTTTATTAAGCTGCCTATTTATTTGCCTGGAATAACAGGATGTTAAGCCTCCCCTAGAGACTTGAACCTGGTTCCCCAACTTTAAAGTCTGCCACTATAGATATTAGGCTACATGCGCTTTTTTTGCTTGCAATTCTTAAAATATGAAGGAGGTGAAGTCCACATATAAATAAAGTTACAAAACGAAGGTGCAGTGATAAAGCAAATAGAATGCAAACTCCTATAAGGTGTAGCATTAAGAAAAAGGCGAAACACACACATTGTCTGTATGATTTGCTTTACTTCAAAGTTAATTTTATTAATATTTGGGGTAAGCAAAATATACTAAAAGTGAAAAGGTAAAAGGAGACTCCCTCACAGCAAAAACAAAACATTTTTGAACGCTCACATTGGGTAGCGCTTTTTGGTCAAAAAGCAAATAAATAGCATTCCAAAGGCTACAGACGCTGCCTTGCTGATAGAAAGCAAAGGTACCAGCAAGGATTGCCTCATTGACTATAGAATATAAATAAAAAAGCTTTTTAAAAATGCATCACATGCAGCCATGCACCCTTGCAGATACAATTGTAATAATTGAAAATAGTCTTTGAAAGCATCACAGTCAGCGGATGAACAAAGGAAAAACAAATTTACCAACAACACGACTAAGGAGACGATCAAACAAAAAAAGCTCTAAAGAAACAAACAAAGGAAGCACATAAATAAGAGGATGCTTTTAAAATTCACCAGCAGCACGGGAAAATCTTCCAAGCAAATAAATACATGTTTTTAGAATACACCTACAATATAGGACAGCCTTCCAACCAAATACAAAACATTCTTCAAAAAAAGCTTTGAAAGCTTCACTGAAAATAGACAAACAAACAAAAAAGTATGATAGCTTCACTGACAACAAACAAACAAATAAAAAAAAGCTTTACCAATAACACGACATAGGAAGAAAAGAGTATCTTCTTGAAACACGTGCAGAAACCAACTAAACAAATAGCACGCATAAACAAACCTAAAAGCACAAAAGTGTAAGGCTATAAGTAACTGGGCCACGCTCAGCGGGATGAAGCAACACACTAAAAGCAGGGACATTTACGAACAATTGACCACATGCAAGCAAGCATTTTGAAAGGACATTCGCACTAACAAACGAAAAGCCATGGACAGGCTGTAAGCCCACAAAATGTACACAACACGTCACAAAGAGACAGAGCATGCACTGTCTAGGCGAGACCTAAACGGAAGGCTAGTAATAGGGAAGAGGGAGAAAAATGAACAGGTAAAAAGAAATAAACAAGAGAGATTTTAAGTGACTGTGTTAGCATGAGTGAGAGGGAGAGAGAGACAATAAGTGAGTTCAAGCGAGGGAGCTATGCTGGAGGAAGGAGAATGGAAAGAGTGGGTGAAAAAGAGTGGCAGGAAGAAAAGGAAAAGAGCAGTCAAGCTGGCAGAGAGAAGGGTCAGCAGGGATCAGTTTAAAAACAAGGAAGGGGAAGTGAGGAGAATGGGTACTCGGGGTAGGCAGTGGCAACTAAAGAGGTCTTCCTTTGGGCTTTTCAAGCAATTTGTGCCTTCGGAACCAGTGAGAGCATGGACCGGTCAGGGAAAGGGAGTGGGATTAAGTGGGTTAAAGGTAGGGCACCGAGTGGGGATGTATTGGTTACGTTCATTGACAAGGAAGTGTTGTATTGGGTATACTGAGTGGTCAAGATGTTATGGACCGACAGCTGGGTAAGAGTATGGTAGTCCTTAAGTTGCTGAGAGTGCTGAATAATGCTGATAGGGAAAATATAAATTACACTAGTCCCTGATGACCTCACCAACTACAGGCGCCCAACTATCAACCCATAACTCACCTATCCTTAATCAGGGAGAGCATTGAAAAAGTAGTCTACACTCAACTCCCAGATAACATGAATGTTAACCATCTTTTGCACAACTACCAATTGTGCTTCAGACCACGCTGTCGCATGGAGACCTTTCACATCATAGATATTCTCCTGACCACAGATTAAGATGATCTCTGCCTCCTGATATTGGTGGATGTCTCAATTGCATTTGACACAGTCAGCCATCCCACACTCAGGGGGCTCAAATAGGATTCACTGGTTCTCCTCCTACCTTTCCAACCAACACCAGTTCATTCACATGGGCAACTCAGGATCTCAAATGATCCCTTTCACTTGTGCAGCCTCATTCTAAATGGAGATCCATGGGCTCTACTAACAGATAACTATATCCACATTCATCAATATGCTAATGATACACAACTCTGCTTCAAAGTCTTTTCTGCTCCAGACTTTCAATGCTTCAAACACTGTCTGCACCTCATCAAGTCGTGGATGCCCAGCACCTAACTATAGTTCAACCTCACCAAGGCAAAATTTATGTTATTTGCCAAAAACAACAAGCAAGAAAAAGTACAAATCTGGCTCAATAACAAGAACCTTGCTGACGTTAAACACCAACTTCGATTTTTCAATGGCCACTAACCTCACTCTGAAGGAACACATTGCCAGAAAAATAAATATGAGCTGGTACCAGCTCCCTCTTTTAAACAAAGTGAAATCCTTTCTTCCAGAAAACGACTACAGGGCTGCTGTTCAAGTCCTGTACTTTTGCATCCAAAGTATAGCAAACAACCAGGTGCGAGTGTGGGTTGAACAAAGGGAAAGAGGGAAAGTGCAGACAGTAGGTGGAACCCATGGGGGTGTTGGTGTCACTGACCTCCATGACAGAAGGGGCCAGGGGAGCAGGCAAAAATCCCTGCTAGTGAAGGAGATCTGCGAAGAGTTCCAGCGACTTGTGGGGCCTTATGCAGCTCCGGGACACTAGCACAACTAAAGAGAGATATTTACAGCATCATGCCTGAAAGTGTCAAGCAAAAAGAGACCAAGCACATTTAATAAAGTTATTAAAGGTGGGGAGTTTCCAGGTCTTAGTGAAGTGGGGAATAGGACAGAAAACATTGATGCTGATGTAATGGGGTTTGAGGATTTGGACTATAATGAGGTGCATGTGGTTCACCTCAGGGAGGGGGAAATAGTTGAGAATGGTGCGGGAATGCACTGACAAGCATGACAGTATGAACTGGGTGACGCTGGTGGGGACAGGATTTGACAGGACATAGGGGTAGAAATAACGAGAAGATGCAAGTTGGTGTTATGTAGGGTGAATATTGGAGCAAGTCTGTGGGGAACATAACAAAATGGGCAATAAAGATGAAGCATTAAATAAAGTTGCAGCCAATCGAATAGTGGGAAGAGAAATAGTTGTCTGCACTGCGCTCAGCCAATACAGGTTGGTGGAAACCATCGGAGATTGGCAGAGGAAGGAAGAGGAGAAGAGAGAGGGGGAAGCAGCCCATTGGGAAGGAGGACAAAGAGGTAAGAGTGGAGGGCCTGAAGGAGCAGCAAGGTATAAAAGGGAATGGCAAGGTTGTAAGCTTGGAAGGTGAGAAGGTTGAAATTGCAGATAATCAGGGATTCAAGTTGGAGAAGGCAAGGAGAAAGGATGGAAGATACAGGAAAGTGATTATGCAGGCAAAAAGGACAAAAGAAGAAGGATGACGATGATGGGTTGGTGAGAGTAGCAAGCAAAAGATTGCCTTACCTAGGCATTATGAAACAATTGGGAACACATTTAATAGTTACAACCAAGGAGAAGATGTGGAAAAGGAAGTTTGTGGATGTATTTAAACTATTGAACAAACAACTATGTGCATAGAAGGGGAACAATGAAGAGGAATTGGACTTGGCCAAGAGATCACAGACATCAATGACTAATGAAAAATTAAATGTCGGCATTTTCGATATTTGCCAGCATCTATTGTGAATGACATCCTGAGTGGTGCATTTTAAGGTTTAATTACTCTGATGTGATACAGAAGGCTGAAATTAATTTTGAGAGAAAGGCTTGGGTGAGATAAAATAAAAGAGTTTCAGGTAAGGCTAGTAGAGCATCCAGACAAACAGCAGGGCATATTGGATAATGAATTGAGGTTTCAGTGCATGGCACCAACCATGTCAGCACCGGTGCTACACTGAGTGGCTAGCTAGTGCAATACTAGCCCTTTTTTTGGTGTCCCATTCCAGAGATGTGGGAGGATGTGGCTAAGTACAGTGTCCTGTTCTGGGGGAGGGGGCTGTTGGTCAGCCAATAAGGAACCTCATAGCAGGACCTCCTGTAATTTAAAACATGAGTGCTGTACGTTTGGGGCCTAACACTTCAATAACCGATATTTTGGGCAACTTTGATCAAGCTGGCAGGGAAATGAAATGGAGTACCAGGGAATGTATGAAAAGGTATTTGCACCGGTTAATGGGGAGCAGTTATGTTTATGGTTAGTGCAGTAGAGTGTCTTTCACACAGGAAAATATTTTCCAAAAGGCTTTAGTCTGGGTCACAATGGGACCAAGGAAAGGAGATAAGTGGACTATTTGAAATTTGAATCCACAAGGGAGAAAAGCCTCAGGTGTTTAGGAATAAACTGCATAAAGAAATTAAGGATGGTAAAGTGGTTGGCCCCTTTCTTAGTTGTCATTGGATGATTTGATAATTCAGTAGTTAGGTGTCATCCATGAATAATCAAATGACTAGCTGTCATGCTTAACTCAGCTATGGCCGGTCCCAAGCCCAACTGTGAATGGAGGAGTGTTATGCATGGGACTAGCTACCCCACCATGTAACAAAATCCTAGCTAGATAAATGTCAACCAAAAGACATCCCAGCCTTGGGGAGAGAGACATCTCCTTTACAGAGAGCTATGATGCCTCGTGGTGAAAGCCAGAGATCCCTAGAAGCCACAAAGCCAATACACCTGCTTTCAACCAAGACCTTTACCATCAAGACCTGGAAAATGTGGACCATGTACAAGACAGGCAGCCCAAGTGGCAGCGTAAATGAAAGAAATACAACCTGGCCCTGCTTGGCATCAGTTAGACTAGATGGACACAGTCCGGACATAAAAGACTGGCTCCAGGATGAATGCTGCTGTATTCTGGGCACGAGGAAGAGAACGCACCGCAAATTCAGGGAGTAGCACTGATGCTGACGCCAGCAGCCAACAGAGCTCTGACTGGATAGGAAGCTCGTGATCCCAGAACTATCACAGCGACCTTCGACACAAAGAAAAAGAGGATCAACATGAATGTTATCCAATGCTATGCACCTACAAATGATTGCAAAAAAAGGGGAAAAAACTGTTTTACAATATACTCCAGTCCATCTTTGAGAACTACCTTGAGAGAGACATCACCTTACTGATGGGGGCCCTCAATGCTAAGACTTGAAACAACAACACTGGGTGCAAAAAAGTCTTGGCAACACAATGAGAATGATAAAAGGCTCTCAGATCTCTGTGCCCTGGACAGTCTTGTGATAAGTGGTAGTGTATTCTCACACACCAGGCAACGTGAGTTTCACCAGACCATTCAAGAGAGAATCAGATCGACCATGTCTGCATTGCTAAGCAGTTCTTAATGTCCCTGCAGGATGTGAGAGTGATGAGAGGAGCAGACATGGTGACAGACCATCACCTTGTTGTGGCCAGGCTAAAGCTGAAAAAGATAAATGCATGGATGGAACGGACAAACCAACACCAGCGATATAGCAGCACCCACCTCAAAGATGCACAAAAACAGTGAAGTGAAGACTCACTCACCCTTAGTAACAAGTTTCAAGTCCTGCAAGAACTAGAGGATGACAGAGACCCAGTAGAAAGCCAGAGGAAGAAAATCAAGGAAACAGTGAAATCAACCTGCCAGGAGGTAATGGGTACCAAGAAACACCACCATAACGAATGGATCTCTACCAAGACTCTCCACAAAATCCAAGAGAGAATGGAAAAGAAAGCTGCCGTTACCACCAGCCGATTAAGAGCAGAAAAAGCTAAAGGTTAAGGCGAATACACCAAAACCAACATGGAAGCAAAGAGAAGTTTACGAACAGAAAAGCAAAGATTCATTGATGGTCTTGCAACAGAAGCCCAGGAAGCAGCAAGTCATGAAAACTTAAAAGAACTCTACATCATAACAAGGAAACTCTCTGGCAGCTATAGCAAGCCAAAAAGCCTGTTAAAGGCAAAGCTGGGAAGATAATCATGGGTAACGAAGGTCAACAACGAAGATGGGTGGAGCACTTAGAAGAACTGCTAAACCAGGTCATGGCCACAGTCTCCACGAGCCAGCTGACAAAGACTTGCCAGACCAACCAAGGAAGAAATACGCAAGCCATCAAACATCTGAGAAATGGGAAGTCAGCAGGACTTGACAACATTCCTTCGGAGGCACTGAAGGCAGATATTGAAACATCAGTAGACATGATCTACCGTATGTTGAAGGGATCTGTGAAGAGGAAAAGGTGCCATCAGACTGGAAGGAGGGATATCTGATCAAGATCTCCAAGAAAAGTGACCTGAGTACCTGCAGAAGCTGCAGAGGGATAACTCTTCTATCAACCTCAGGCAAAGTGTTCAACAGAGTCATCCTGAACAGAATGAAGGAACAAGTCAATGCTCAGTTATGAGACCAGCAAGCTGGCTGCTGCAAAGATAGCTCCTGCACAGACCATATTGCAACACTGCGCATCATCATTTAGCAGTCGATGGATGGATCTTCCCTCTCTATGTCAACTTCATTGACTATGAGAAGGAGTTTGACTGCGTGGACAGGGAGACCATTGGAAACTCCTCTGCCACTACCAGAGCCAACGCTAGGATTAGGCAGCATGGGCAGCTGCCCAGAGGTCCACGCCTGCTCGCAGCCATGGGGCCTCGCACCTTTAAAGACTCCAGAGTTTCGGGACCCAGGGGGCCCCCTAAGAGTTTATGCTGGCCCCTCTCTCTGGGCCTAATCGCTGCATCTGCATGATGATGACAGCAATTAGAAAGGTAATTAAAGAGCCCTTACGTGTGAAGTGCACCGTGCCCCTTGATGAATGAAAACCAGGGTACCCTGCAGGGGCACAACAAAAGATAGAATGACGTTGCATGACAATGGAAACTGCTCACCTAGGATGAGGGGAAACGAAGCATAGAGGTGAATAAAATCGAGAAGGCAAATTAAATAAAGTGAGAGGACGGGGTAGAACAGATAGGCGTGAGTACGGCAGTGAGACAAGAGGTGCACGCAGAGGAGCAGAATCAGTAGTAAAAGTGGCTGGAGCAGGGCTTTAAATGTGCTGGGTTCCTTGAGTCTCACACCCGGGAGTAAATGAAAATGGGCATTGAAATGGTCCCCTATGGGCCCCCATAGTCATGTCCTTAGCTTTACCTGCAAAAACGCTGATACAGTGTTTGCACAATGAATGTATAACACGTTAGCAGGGTCGTACTGTTGTATAGGGCAATCAGGCAGTGCCCGATGTGCTAATCTATCAAGTCAGTATGTAGCCTGTTTTTTTGTCTGTTTGTTGGCCTGCTTTATGATCAGGTAGGCCGGTTTTTACTGTTGATTTTCATGATATTAAAACAAACATTGCCTGCAGCAAATCTCAAATCTATGCAGTATTCCATACCTTACAAAAAACGTATACAGTATGTCTTTACAAGTTAAAAACTGCCCTAATTTGCAAATATGGGACACTTTTCTGCCTACCTAATTCCCTAATGGGAGCCACTTTTATTTTGGTGCCGGGCCTATTTTCTGTCCCAGTCTACTGCTGCATGTTAGGGTAATTCCTGGCAGCGATTTAGTTCCTGTTTATAGTTCACATAATCTTGCATCGTCCAAGAGTGCTAGCTATTTCCAGGATGTGTGTTTCTGTATTTCATTTCACAGCATTTTACTCTAGTACGGCGTACACTTTGTACTGAGCATCCTCAAGGTGTTTATAACTGGCTACAGTTGAGCGCTTTGGAGTTGAGGCTGAAGGCAGTACAATTTTCTCACTGTACCTGTCTGTGGGTCAAAACGGTGCTCAGAATACATGACCATTCAATACATGGCCTCTCTGCAGAGCACACAGAGCAACTGCCCGTATTCCAGTTGCAGTTGTGATTCTGTGCAAATGTGTGTGAAGGAGGTACTCATTGGTAAAAAAGTGACAAGTTGAAATTAACATAATTTATTGTTGTTACTCATTTATCTTAAACAGCTAACAACCATTGACAAAACCAATACACCTGTCTGTGTTTAGGTATGTGTCAGTTGTTTTGTCATATTTCTAGATTCAATCACGGAAAGCACAGATAGGAACCAAAGTACCAGTCAGATGGAACACTATGGGAATCACAGAAATTTAGATTATGTGTTTAAGCTACATCCTTAATTACATAGGTCATACCTCTTTTAGAGACCCACCAATTTTTTTCAGCCCACTTAAAGCCCGGGGCTGGCGGAAAGGGAGATGGGGAAGAGGAGAGATGGATGTCATGGGCAGAATCAATGCTAACAGGCTTGTAGAGAGATGAGGATATGAGGTGAAGGACATTGCATGCAAAAGAAAACAATGAAAGAGGGGTAGAATCCACGCACTAAGAGGCAGGGACTGGTGTAGTTTGAAACGCAGAGGTTCCTAACGAAACATACAATAATTTGTACAGGTAAGCCTCACCCTTCCCAGTGGTTTGGGGGTTTGACTCTCCCAAGAATACTTTGAAAAATGGCAGACAACAGTATTTTGTTCCTAGTTTCCATAAAAAGTGGTCAAGAAGCCACTTGTGTGATCCATTCCAACTAGTCTGCACCACTTTCCAGTGCCTTATTCTCATGTAAGAACTGCACTCCAGTCTTTTCCCTTCTCACCTCTGAAATCCCAACTTTCCCATGTGCTCCATTTTACCCTTTCAATTAACACACTTTCCTGTCTGCAACATTCTTCCCCAGTAACGTCTTTATTGTGTACTGTACCCTAGTGTGCAACATTCTGCTCTCTAAGCTACTTTCTCTTTGCTACACCATTATACCCCGTGTGTGCCTTATCTGTATTGTGTCCTCTCTTCCTAGTGGACAAAACAGGAGCAAGCGCCATTTGCATGTGGGTCCTAATGTAAACATTACTGCTAAATCGGGTGAAAATTATTTTTGAAACTATTTCTGCCATACCTGGATCTAAATTACCCTGATCAAAGAGGATGCTAAAAGTTATCTCTGTCTGGACTCAAAGTATATTGTCTATATTAAACGGGAATCATCCAGGAATTTGACATTTCAACTTACGTCAGAATGCGGGTTTGTGTAAGGAATAAAACATATTTAAATTTAAATTGCAATGATCAGCAGGTCACAAGTTTTAATTGGCTATTAATAAAACCTATTTATCGAGCTTAGTACCTGCAAATGTGTGATATTAAGCGCTATACAAAGAAGTTATTGTTACATTTACTTTTCTTTGCAATTGAAGTATTCTTAACCCTTGAAATGGGTTCCTACTCAAGGGTAGATATTGTCAGTCTAAAATAGTTCTATCAAATTAATATATGTCTGGTTTACACCGGGGGCTCTTACAGTTTTGCGCAAAACGTACGTTTATGTTCAAACTCTGAAACAGGAAATACTGCAGCACAGGAGGTATATCGGAGAATAGTGCCAACACACCACACTGATCAATTGTCCTAGCTTTTAAAATAAATTCAATGTACAATCATAGTTACTACTTAGCCAAAAGAGATTGGAGGCTAGGGAGAGATGAAACATGATAAGTAGGACATGGAAGGAAGACGTGGATTTAAAGAGTGCTGAACCAGCGAAAGAAAGTTGAGGCTGGAGGGAAAGGTATAAGGTGCAAGGTATTGCATGAATGGGAGCAGTAGATATAAAAGAAGCAAAATCATCTGGAGAACTTAAGTGGTGGGATGAGGGAAAGGTGAGAGGTGGATGTAAGAGGGCAGGCTCACCAAGAGCAGGTCATTATTATTTTAATATTATTATTTGTGACTTTTAGAGCGCATAGCTGCCCTAGGGCTTCCCAGCGCTAAGAGACAGGGTGCAGGTTGAGGTTGGACAGAGATTATTAGAGTACCCATTGATTAAACTGCCACGTTTTGATTGCTTTTCGAAACTCCAATTCTTTGTCCAGGGTCCGATATTCCCATGGTAGAGAGTTCCAGAGTTTGGGGGCCAGGTGGGAGAAGGATCAGCCTCCCCACCTCGCCTTCCTGGCACTTGTTGGTTTTAGGAGTCCCTCCGAGCTTGATCTCAGATTCCTATTTGGAATATATAGGGACACCAGATTTCTGATTTTCCTAGGGCCCCTGTTATGTAGAGCTCTGTGCGTTATTACCAGTGCCTTAAATTTGACTCTGGCCTCTACTGGGAGCCAATGTAGCCCTTTGAGGTGCTTTTGTGCCAACTCTCGAGCTGGGACACCTGAAGTCTGTAGGTCACATATTTCAGAGCCCCTCGGAAAAGTGAGTTTCCATAGTCCAGACGCGAAGTGACCAAGGAGTGGACTACCGTCTTCCAGAGCTGTATTGGAATCCGCTCTAGGATTTTTCGAAGACTTCTAAGTAGTCCGAAACAGGTGGGCGCGACTTTCTTGGCTTGTGTTGTCATAGAGAGATCCTTTTCTAGCCAAAAACCCAGGTTCTTAATTGATTCTTTAGGCATGGGTGGGCTGCCCAAACATTCAGGCCAGCTTATGGATGGCCTGGGAATTGTCTTGTTTCCAAGGATCATTAACTCTGTTTTGTCCCCGTTCAGTTTTAAGCAACTGGTGGTCATCCACTCCATGACTTTTTCCATGCAGGGTGATAACCTCTCGGAGTCCCCGTTGGTTATGGGGTCTAAGGAGATCACCAGCTGCATATCGTCAGCGTAGGACGTCATGGAGATATCGAACTCTTGGGCGATCCTAGATAGTGGCTCCATATACACATTAAACAGCTTGGGGCTCAGTGAGGAGCCCTGTGGCACCCCACACGTTAATGACATAGTTTTAGAGAGGGTGGTGTTTTCCAAAACTTGGAATGTTCTTCCCTCCAGAAACTAGGCCAGCCACTGTAGCAAGGTACCTTGTACCCTGATGGCCGAGAGTCTGCTTTGCAGCGTGTGGTGGTCCACAGTGTCGAAGACAGCACTCAGGTCCAAGAGGAGGCTGGGTAGGGAGGCAGGGGAGAAGTAGATGTTACAGGGGCAGAACCAGTGAGAAAGGGTTAGAGGCTGGTGAGCGATAACAGATGAAATGTGCAGCAGGGAGGGGAGAGGAAGATGAAATAGGAGCAGAATTAGTGAGAAAAATAAGAGTCAGGGGGAAGGATGAGGTGAAGTGTAGAGCATGGAAGAGGGAGATGGATGTAAGAGATTCAGAAACAGCTAGACAAGGTAAGAGGCTGATGTGAAAGGGGAGAGGTGGATTTAAAGGAGAGAGCTGAATTCAAAGAGGACAGACAAGCAAAAAAAGGTACACGACTGAAGTGAAAGATGAGAGGTGAAGGGTAGCACATGGAGGAGAGCTGGTCAGAAAGGCAGACAACTTAAGTGGAGGGGGGAGAGAGAGGTACTAGTGAGAGGTTGTTGTAAAAGGGGCAGAATCAATGGGTACTCTAAGAGTCAGGCAGAGAAATGAAGTGAAGTGTAAAGCATTGAGGAGAGAGAGAGAGAGAGGTAGAGAGTTATTGTTTAAAGTTTACATAAAACTATATACAATAATTACTTTACATAAAAGACATCACAAAATACTGATTAAAAAGCACCATTAAAAATCAACGCATTTAAAAAACAAACAAATATAAAGTTAATTATTTTTCTCCCAGAGCTTAACTGCCTCCCTCATGAACTTTACAAGGTTACCCACCACTTTTACAGAACCGTCTTTAAGGCACAATAATACAGCCTCTGGTATTGTTCTTATGCCTTTAGCATCAAATATTGGCTTTAAATATTTGTTCTGCACGTCTGGTAAGGCTGGGCATAGGCACCTTATATGTTCAATGGACTCTTCGGCTAACTTGCACATCCTACATGACTTGTTAGTGCAGCCCTTTAGTTCCCATTAACCATCAAAAACCTTAAAAGGGAGATAAAAAATACCTGAATCTCAGAAATGCGGTCTTGTCCTGATGCCACAAATTTAAATCAACGTAAGTTTGCCTTAAGGTAGAAAAGGTCTCTATAATATATCTGCTTTGCTTATATCAGGATGCTGCATCAATGTCCATACTCAAGGTTAGGCTTTTCACTCCATTTTTCAACACTAATTTGCACTTTGATCTAGTCATGGATGCTATTTTTGCTATCATGGGGAGCTTATATTCTTCTAGTAGCTCTTCTGTGTATATAAGAGACAGAACCAGTAGGACATGGAAAAACCTGGGGGCTTGGGAGACATGAATGTAAGAGGGACAAAATACATTAGGTAAGGTAAGAGTCTGAGGGAAAGATGAAAAAAACAGTAGAGCATTGAGAGTGCATTGGATTTAAGAGGGTCAGAATCAACAAGAAAAGATAAGATGCTCCGGGAGGATGGAAGGGGAGAGGTGGATGTAAATGAAGCAGAACAAGGAAAGAAGTTATGAGACTGGGAGAGAGATGAGAGTTGAAGGGGAGCATATAGGTAAGATGTGTGTATATAAGAGAGATGGAACCAGCAAGGGAACATAAGCAGAGTGGAGAAAGAAGTAATGGTGAGAGGTGGATGGAAGAAAGCAGAACTTCCAAACGATGGTAAGAGGTTGGTCGGAGGGAGACAGGAGGGGAGAAGTGGAAGTTAGATGGGCAGAATCAGCAAGAGATAGTTGAAGCAAAAAAGTAGGATTCTGAAGGGGAGGTAAAAATGCTCTAAAAATCTTCAGCTGGTGCAAAACTTACCAGCATCTTCAGACAACACTTTGTTGCCCTTTTCTAGAAAATCCCAGAAAAAAAGTCAACTTCCAAATCTCTTTCTTAAAAGTAATTTGCTCATTGACAGTTGGCAGGAATTTGAAGTAGCATTTGTGCTGTATCAGATGATTTGTTGCTGATTCTTGATCATGGAGTTAGAGCAGCCTAAATATTACTAAACCATAGTGCCACATTGTACACTGTTTCCCAGCCAGTGCTTAGAAATCAACTAGTACAACCTGGAATTTAAGGTATCCCCCTGGTGTGGATTACCTCTATCCTATTTGGGAAATCTGGAACAATCCATTCACCACCTATTTCTGTTACAAACTAAACCTCTGACTTGTGAAATTTATAGGGTCTCTGTTGTTTAATGTTTATCATTCCCAGTTAGCCTTACGCATACAGTCCTTTGGTTTCTTGCTGATATCTGGTGCATATTGATACCCAAACATCGTTTTTCTAAGTGGCAATCTGTTCTATACCCAAGAATATGTTTGGACTTGCATGCTAACAGTTGATTTCTGAATGAAGAGAGATTCATTAAAACCTTATAGTGACAAATCAAGGGTTCACTTTTTTTGAAAGGATCTCATACCATATGGTGTTCTCTTTGGTGACTGGTGGAGCTGGGTCAATCGCCCATAATGGCGGAGTCAGCAAACAAATCTTGTATTCATTTTCCAGCATCTTCTCTTTTTTTCAGAACAGATCAACCATGTTTCATTCGCTTGCATTTACTACATTCATAAGCAACACAAAATCATCCCTTTTCTCCCCTCTAACTACTGTGAGGCTGTTGTACAGTCAATTATCTTCTCATTAGATTATGCAAATGCCCTCTCTCTTGTGCTTCCCGCTTTTTTGCATTCGGTACCCGTCAAATCATTCAGAACAGAGCTTGGCTCCTCATCTGAGACGGATGTATCACCATGCCATTTCTACTCACCTTTCTGCTGTCTGCTGGGTGTTTGGTTCGAAACCCTCTATCTGCAAGGCACTATCCATTTTTCACTGTGCACTGCATTAAAATAGGTTCTCTCTTTCTACAGCACTCCTTACGTTCATTCCAGAATCCTATACTCTGTGCCATCCAAACTCCTGGGCTATTCTAATATTTAGATGGTCCTGATTGGAGGCAGATCCTTCTCCTTTATAGTTGTGCAGGACTCTCTCCCTCTTGAGCTTTGGTGTAACTCCATTCTTTTGGAAAAACACTAAAAACTGTCTTTTCTCCGCATTAGTAAAGTCTGCACCTCTCCTTTGGGCATTTCTTAATTCCAGAATGTCCGGTTAGCATATCATTTTCATTCATCCCATTCAATAGAACAATAACTAAGTTTAATTCATTTAATGGAATTCCACTTAATAGAGATTTAAAATATGTGTACATTTTTTATTAGGATTATTATGCTATTTTTAACCATTTTACTGATATCCTAATTAAGTAAGTAGCTTCTTGCAAAGAGACCAACAATACCATATAATTAATGGCCAATTGATATTACTTCCTGTGACGTTAAATCATATGCTTATTATAGGATAGGGGCCTTCCATGTTCCTATTCTGCCCGGGGCCCACAGATCGTAGGACCTGCCCTGGCCACTACGGTGTGCAAGATAAACTTGTAAGAATCATCAAGAACTCTTACAAGGGAATGACCTGCAAGATAGTCCATGAAAGACAACTCACGGAAGCCTTCAAAGTGAGGACCAGATTTTGCCAGGTTTGTTTGCTTTTGCCTTTTCTCTTCCTGCTGGCCATAGACTGGATCATGAAGACATCCACAGCAAGGAAAATAAATTGGATCCAGAGGACACCTTGGACGCAGCTCGGTGACCTGTACTTTTCAGATGAACTGGCCCTACTCTCCCATACCCATCTGTAGATGTAAGAGAATACCGAAAAAGTGGCAGCCACATCAGCACACATCAGCACAACTTAGCCTCAACATCCACAAAAGGAGCAACCAATATACTGAAGGCTAACACGGCCCGCATAACTGCAGTCACTCTTGCAGGTAAGGCACTGGAAGAGGTTGAGGCCTTCACCTACCTTGGCAGTGTCATAGACAAGCAGGGGGCAGCACAGATGCTAACAACAAGGCAAGAATTTGCAAAACAAGGGCTGCCTTCATTCATCTAAAGACAATTTGGAGCTCCAAGGACCGTGAGAAGGGCAAAGATTGCGTTTGAAAAATGGCTGCCATTGTCAGAGCGAATCGCAGAGGGCAAACCCCAGCGCGAAATGACCTCACGGAGCAGGAAGTTAGCTGCTACTTTGGCATCGCAGTGGACACATGGTCCAGCTTCGATCCATCGTGAGAAGGGGCATACTGCCACAATGAGATATCGGTAGTTTTGGCAACGATCAATCATGTCAACATAATCAATGTGTAATTCTTTAAAAGGGCCATCTGGTTTTGGTATTGTAGATGCAACTGTTTTCATGGAGGGATGTGGTGAGTATTGCTGACAAATGAGACATTTATTAATGAAAAGCTGTACTAGTTCATGGGCATTGGGAATGAACCAGTCAGTTTGTAAAATGGTGGTCATATTATCTCGGGAGACATGTGTGGGAAGGTGTAACTGGTCTAGCGCTACTTGTAACAGGGCCTGTGGCATGACCGGTTTTCCTGTCATTACTTGTTTATAAATGAAATCTGAGGCATCCTGTTGTACTCCCTCTTCTTCCATAGCTCTTTTTCTTGTGATGGGGCACTTTCCTGTATCTCCCTGAAATGTAACTGTGCAATGTGATCCTATTGCTCTGTACTGTCAATCACATATGGAGGCGCAAATTTAGGGGTGTCTGCATCTGCATTGTCTTTGTCCTGTTGTATTGCTGGTGAGGCATATTGTGTAAGCAAGATGGGAGCATGCTGTCCTTCGGGGGGTGCATCAGGTGGTAGTGGTGCAGGTGTGTGGATCCTAGCTGCCGCTTTAGCTGCCCAGTCTGCCAGAGCGTTACCTCTAGAGACAAAGTCTTGACCATTAGTGTGAGCAGCACATTTCACAGCCGCTACCTCAGATGGCAGTGTTAATGCGTCTATCAGTTCTTCGAGCAATTGTCTGTGCATTACAGGTGTGCCATCTGATTTGAGGAAGCCACGCCTTTTCCATCGTAGGATACTGGAATGTGTTGTTGTTGTGACATAAGCAGAATCTGAATATACAGTGATGCGTGAGTCTGTGCCTTCTTTCAAGGCAGCGATCAATGCCACAAGTTCTGCAGCTTGTGCTGAGTAGTGTGAAGGTAGAGTGAGTTGCTGTACAATGTCTAGGGAATCAGAGGAGTCATTTTGTTGTGCTTGAACCACAGCAGCTCCTGTATACCTTATTCCTGTCTCTTGGTCGATGGTGGAGGAACCATCGACAAAGTATACTGTACTGTCTGGCAATGGGTCCTCCTTTGCTGTCCCTGATTCATCTGGACAGTATGTGGCACAGTCATGGGGGTCATCATCTGTGCTTGCAATGGGGTGGGCGAAGAACGTGGCGGGATTTACTGTGTGACACTTGACAACTTTCAGAGATGGCAATGACAGGATAACTTCGTAACCTGATACTCTTTGTGTTGTTAGAGTTGTTTTGGCTTTTTGTATTATTGCAAAAACAGCATGCTCAGTGTACAGTGTTAACTGGGAACCCATGACTATGGGGGTGCTTTTTTCAACAGCGAATGCAGCGGCAGCCAATGCTTGCTCACATGGATAATGTCCTTTCATTACTGAGTCTAGCATGCCGCTGAAGTAGGCAATGAGCTTGTGGCCCATGGGGTATTTCTGAGTAAGGACTGCTGTCATAGCTTGACCATCACAGTGGGTGAAAAGGTAGAATTCTTTTGTGTAGTCAGGAGATCCTAACACTGGTGCATTTGTAAATTCATCTTTCAACTGTGTGAAGGCTGTGGTCATTTCAGGTGTCCAATCTATTTTGTTATGTCTGTCTTTGGCCATTTTAACACCTTTTAGCAGTGGGGCAGTGATGGTGGAAAAGTCAAAGACCCACTGTTGGACATAATTCACTAAGCCTAGGAATTTCTGCATATCTTTGACTGTCTGTGGCTCGGGTGTACCCTGTATAGCTTGTATTCTGTCTTGGGTAATTCTTCTTCCTGATGCTGAGAGCAACTGTCCAAGGTAGTGTACTTCTTTCTGACAGTATTGAAGCTTCTGTTTGTCTACCTTATATCCTCTCTGTGCTAGTGTTGGGAGCAGAGCAATTGTGTCCTGTCGGCACTGTTGCTCCGTTGGACTACAGAGCAGTATGTTGTCGACATATTGCAGCAGGGTACTGTCACATTGGAAGTTTGATAGGTCGGCCTTGACAACCCTGTTAAAGACACTGGAGGATTCACAGTACCCTTGAGGGAGTCGGGTATATTGCATTTGAGTATTACGAAATTGGAAGGAAGTCAGATATTGGCTGTCTGGGTGAAGTGGGACACTGAAAAAGGCATTTTTCAGGTCAATGACGGAAAAGTACTGGGCATCTTGAGGAATATTGGTAAGGATCACTGAGGGGTCGGAACGATCGGGAATTCTGGGACGACAATGTTGTTAAGTGGACGTAAATCATGAACCAAACGCCATTGATTCGACTTGGATTTCCGCACAGGAAACAGGCATGTGTAACAAGAAGATCTGCAGGGGTATATCACTCCCTGATCCAGCAATGCCTGTATGATAGGGGCAATTCCCTCCTCTGCTTCCTTGGACAAGGGGTACTGGTGCACTCTTGGGAGTATGGCGCCCTGTTTGAGTGTTATTCTGAATGGTGCAGCTGATCGAATGAGGCCTACATCATTTGGACCTTTCGTCCACAGATTGGTGGGTACCTGAGCGAGGTCTGTGTCACGTATGGTGTCTACTTGTGTGGGTGGTGTTGGCGTTCTTATTTCCATTGCTACTGAGAGAGGAACTTCAGTTAAGTAGACAATCTCTGTTTTGGAATAATCTTCAGGGGGGCCAAAGAGTTGGTCATCTGAAATGTTTCTCACCAATTGTCCAGGCTCAATGAAAATGACGCAGGCCCAGGTGTGGGTGTTGTCGTCAATTGCTTGGAAAGCCCCATATGTAGATGTTATTTCAAGAGCATGTATCTCTAAGATCATGTTTCTGCCTGGTACTTGGGAAGTCTGGGACTGGGGGCGAAAGAGAAACTCTTTTGGGAGCTGGACAGTGCGGCCATGCAGTTCTGGTGTGGTGGCAACAATGATGTGTACCGCCGTGGAGAATGCTTGTTCATCCACCGGGCGGGCTCTTATTTGATCTTTCAAGGAGGAGTCCACAGTGAGTGCCATCATCCTTGCAAAAGGTGTACCGGGAATGGAGCAGATCATTGTGCCATTCTCATCAAAATGGATGGTCATATTTAATTTAGCCATGAGGTCACGGCCCAAGAGATTCACTGGGGACCGTGGTGAGTAGAGCAGACGCTGCTCCACGCATTTACCTCCTACTTCTATTGGTACTGGCTTGGTGAAGGGGACCCTTGCTATTGCCCCAGAGAATCCCTGTGTGTCCTCTATCTGATTTGAAATGGGCAGTGCTCCACCTGTGATACAGGAGTAAGTAGCACCAGTGTCAATGAGAAAGCTGTATGTTTTGTTTATCGTGACAAACACAACGGGATCCTCCCTGACGTCAGTTAGACACGACAAAACTGGGCACACAAGAGTTGTCTGTGGGCTGTCCTAACGGGAATATCCTCCAGCTTGGTATTGCTGGATGGTGCCCTGTGTGAATGGGTTGGTAGGTGATAGCACTGTGCCTCCCTGAGGCGTGAATGCTTGTGCTTGGGGCATCATTTGGTACACAGCTGTTTGTGGCTGTTGCACTTGTTGTTGTGCTTGTGGCGCGGGCACCTGCAACTGTTGCTGCATAGGCTGCTGCTGTACTGGTGGGAGATAGGAATATATTATTTGGGGCTGAGGTGGTTGTGGCTGTATTTGCTGCTGTTGTTGGCCTTGAGTAGGCTGCATTTGCTGGGATCCCCCAGCCACCCCCCTGCTTTCATCCTGCATTCTTTTTCGGCATTCCATTATGAAGTGCCCTGGTCTCTGACAGAAGTAGCATAACCGGGGTCCTGGCTGTTGTGTGCTCCCTTGTTGTCCCATCCCCCTACCTCTGCCTCTGCCTTGCATGCCTGTATTTCTAGGCCTCATCTGCTGGTTACCATAATATTGTTGCTGCTGTGTATTGCCATATGACTGTTGTTGTGCATAGTCATGGGGGGGCTGTGCCTGCATAGGTGGTGCAGGTCCCTGTGTGTTACCTGCTAACGCATTTAGGGCATTTTGTGGAAAATTGGTAACGGCAGTCATTTGGTTTACTGGTGAAGCAAGCATTACTGTGTCTGGAGGATCTTTTTTCTTATTAAGTTTCTGCTGCACTAACTTTGCGGCTGCATTTTCAATAGCTAATTGTCTATTCTTGTCTTTTTCCTGTTTCTTTTTGCAGAAGTGAATAATGTGATCCTGTATCTCAGGCCATGGTTTGGCTTCCATTGCTATAATTCCATCTAACTTGTCCTGTATGTCAGCAGGTAGCCCTTTCTTTACCATGTGGTAGAAAAGCCTACTGTTCCCTCCTGCTGCGTTCCATTTATCTCCTAACTCCTGATGCCACTTTTCCTTCATTCTTGAAATGTAGTCAGCTGGATCCTCATTTGCTTGCATTGTCTGTGACATGAGAGACCCAATGTCCGGGACATCCGGAAATTTCCTACGCAGTTGGGCCCAGACGGGTGCTCTTATTTTATTAAACGTCTCCCCATCATACTGCGTTTCAATGATGGTTATTTTGTTAGCACTGATGCTCTTGAATATGTCTTCTGCTTCTTCCCCCATGATGGAGATGAGCAGACTCTTCATATCCCCTATCCGAAAGTTGCGGTGTTCTTTTCCAGGGCTGCTATCTATTTGCCAGCGCCCTCTGTCAGTGGGGGGAGTTGTTTCTTCAAATTGTCTTTGTCCATTTGAGACCATGGAACATAGACAGGCGGGGCATTCGCGCTTTTGAACACTAGGGGCATCTGGTGTGTTACCCTAGTTGTTGGTGCTTCTAATGGTGTATGCAGTGTAGGGTCATATTCACGTGCATGCTTCTGCCATATCTTTAGGCTTGCTGCCATATATGCGTAGTCCCAATCTTCGTCTCCCTCTCTATATAAGATGCAGTCTTGTGCAGTTGCTAAATGTTGTGGGTGGGAGGACCCTCCTCTTGGCCATGGGTACGTCTCTTCATCAGTGCAGTCTGCCAAATTATCAGAGAAGGGTGTGACATAAAAGTCAGACTCCTCTCTAAGCGTTACTATGTCATTAGGTGTTAATTCGGTATGGGATGATGACATTGGTTTGCCGAGCAGCATCCAATTTAGTTTATTTCTCTGTTTGACAGAGCGCAATGACGCTGTGCCTGTGACATCGTACGGTATGTCATCCGGCCTACCATGGGTCCCTAAAACTTGCAATTGCTCTATTTCAGTCTTTTTCCTCCTCTTACTTCTTGCTCCCTCTCTGTCATGGGACAGTGCTTGTTCTGTGTTGATCATTAAATCGAGGGTGTGCTTTGATGGTTGGGGCGAGAGAAAGGGGTTCAGACTAGTAGTAGGTACTTGTGTCCGGGACATGTTTGCAGTGCACTCTTCAGTCCTGTGTGGCCCTGTCTGGGTGCAGTGCCTGCTGTAACTGTGTGTCTGGCCCTGAACCATCCTGAGACTGGGGAGCTGTGATGGCCACATCATTCAATAAATGCGTAAGGTTCTTAAGCTGTTGGCATGCTTGTTCTACTTTCAGTGACATGCGCCTCATAGCTGCAGCATCCCCAGGGGGGCTAGGCGACTGACTTTCTGGTAAAGCACTAGTGCTTGGGTCATTAAATGTGATGCCATTGGGGCTGGTATTTATATGTAGCTCACTTCTCCATTTATTGAAGTGCTCCTGAGAAAATACCTCAGGTGGGTCTTGTTCACTGTCCCTATTGTGCATGTTAGCAATTGGGTGATCCATCAGTAGGGGCCTAGCCTCATATTGGGACAAAGTAGTTGAAGGCAATGGCTTATTTTGTTGACATTGTGGGCTTGGGAGGTGCTGGTATTTGGTGGGGGACAAGATGCTGCAATCAGTGGGGATAGGTGGCTTAGAAACGGGGTATGAGGTAAGCAAAGAGGGCTGCTGTTGGTGGCCATTTATCCAGTCATTTATTTGCGCCGGGGTAATTATTTCAGGTGACTCTTGCCTACCAGCCCTATGTTCCTTATGAAGTGCTGGCGGTTGGTCATTAGGTAGGATGGGAAGGAGTTGCTGCTGCTCGCCACTGAAGGATGTGTGAGAACCAGGGCGTGTGGTGTGCCAGGTAGAATGCGAAGCATTGGATAGTCTATCGCAGTCTTCGTCCTCTTCTAGTTGTTGTGCTACACATAGACTGTTGTGCTTTGGTGTGAGTTTGAGAGTAAATTGCGCATCTATCTGGCCTGGCAGTCCTGCTATTGCGGCTTTTATTGTTGAGTTCTGGGCGGTGAGAGATGGTGGGCTTAGGGTGCGATCCGTTGGCTGATCACTTTGCGGAGTAAGGGTGTCTTCTGGGCTTATGCCAGAGTGGCCTACAGCTGTTTTGTCATTCGATGTGGGCTCTAAGTCTGTACCGATAACTGTTTCAGTATACATCCCCACGGAATTCTTGTTATTTGATGCTAGCCCTCTATCTGAATCTATGGGAAGGGCAGGGTACATCCCGCCTATATGATACGCCGGTGGAGGAGCGGTGGGCATTAATGTGGGCTCCGCTGTTTATTTGAAAATGCGAAATAATGCTAGTGTATTTTTACGTTTTTTGAGTTTGGACCCGGAATACCTTGCTTCCAGGAATGTCTTGGCATGTTCTAGGGCTGCACGGTCAAACGAACCTTCAAGAGGCCAAGGGTGGGTCAAATTTTTCGTGTACTTGTGGAGCTCTTTACAGTGCTTAATTATGTGCTGCTCTTGGTCGGTAAAGTTTTGCAATACGTATTGTAGTGGGGTGGCCATATTAATATATTTGGTGTATAAATGTATAATAGACTTCAATGAAAGCAGGCGTATTGCTGTGGGGACACACACCCTAATTTGGCTTATTCCCTTTAAATGCTTGGATCAAGGTCTCTTACAAGTTCTTCTCCTACTGCCTGAAGGACGGTAAGGTATATACCCTCTTTTAATTCCTGCGCCTGTGGGCCTGTATGTACCCCTTCAGGAGAGAAATCAGGGAACTGAAGCTGGCTGCTCAAACAGGCGGCAGCAATCTTGCTTTGGAGTGGGTTTCTTGGCCATGAACTGGATAACACCGTAGGTATCTCTAAGCCTGGAAGTACTAGGATGATATACACATGTATTTTATCCAGTGTTTTGTACACTGTACAGCTCACAATTCTGTTCATGTATCTGCTGGTGTGAAACCACCAATTGCAGGAGAACAATAGGGGTGCAAATGTGTTTAAAGAGTAGTTGTGGGATGGAACTGAGTAATGTAGTTGGGAATTACTGTGAGCCTGACTTGTCGTCTGTGGGTGACGTCGATGCCCAGAACGTCAAATACTGTCAAAAGGACAGCACTTGTTAAAGGTGTAACTGGGATGAAGGAGGCAGGGTGACCTCTGGATATCCCTATAATATGTCCGTTAATTAAATATACACTGATCTGTGGTATTACAGGTCCTACTGGGGTCGTGCTTGAGTTCTGTGTTGCACTGCTCATTACCTAGAATGGGGCAGAGTTGGACTCTGGGTCTCTTGGCGGACTCCGTAAGAGAGCACGAAATAGTGGTGAGTGTGTTTCTTGAGAGTCTTCTTGGTCTGCTACATTGGCAGAGCTAGATGCGGAGTATGTGGGTGTCTCTGGGTGAACTATATCGGGACCCTGGGCATCCTCAGTCTGTTCTGATGAGTAAGCGGATTCTGTGGAAGACTCCCAATCACTAATTACCACTGGGGAAGATGATAGTAGGAATGGTGTATGGCGCGTGTTCTCAGTAGTGGAAGAAGTTTGTGAGCAATGGGGGCAGGTCTGGACGTGTGGTATCTGGAGTTTGCAGATTAGAATGGGGGTTGGCGTGAGCCCTGCAGACAATGGGTAATTGTGTTAAATCAAGTGTGGATAGCCTTATTTCTACAGTGGGGGTGAGATGTATTCCCAATATATTCCACACAATTGAAATGAGGTCACCGTGATTTTGGCTTATAGGGGACAATGTATCTGTGATACTGTTATAAACAGACACAGGTCGGCCACTCAAAGTGTGCAGAACTATCTCAACACTTTGGGGTGGGTTGTTGTTCATTACGTGGTCAGCTATCTGAAAGAGACTTGCGCTAATTAAATGTGGTACTGCACCACATAGGTCAGACAGGACCAGGGAGGGGCAAGGAGTAGCTGTATAATACTACTGTTCACAATAAACCAACAATATACATATTAAAAAAACATTGACAATTCTAGTTATTGTTGATCTCACTAGATACATAAAAATCGGTGCACCAGGCACAGATACTTTGTTCAAAAAAGGTAACCACAATGCATACGAAAAGCCACAATAAAAAGAGATACGACCACAAAAATAAATACAGTAAATTTATACAAAATATGAAGCAAATTATCTACACGTGTACTTATATAAAACCACAGAAAGATTTGCGCATTCTCCCCTGTGTGCCTGAATGCACACAGAAGGACGATGTCTTTAAAAATAACCGTGCTAAAAAAAAGGAAAGAAAAATAAACGTCTTCACGTTTCACTTCAACACAGGAAACCAAGACTTCCTTTTACTGGTAGCTAGGCGGATAGGAAAGCGTTTCGTTCTTTAGCATTTTAGTTTCACAAACCATAATCACACAGTTGGCTTGTCACACAGGCGTAAAACTAAATATTTGTAGCCACACAGGCTTGCCACACAGGCTTGCCACACAGGCGTGCCACACAGGCGTCCTGTCCCTTTTAGACAGGAAAATATATGAAAAGTGGGATCTGCACCATGCAATCCCTTCGCCACACAGGCGTGCCACACAGGCGTCACTTAGACAGGAAAAACTAGCCCTTCCTTTTTCTGGTAGATAAGCAGATAGGAAGGGTCACACAGGCTTCACTTAGACATGATAATATGTGAAAACTATATCTTCGTAATATCAAATATATGTATACATTCAAAACCACACTTATTTAACCCCTTCGCTGCTAGGCCTTTTCCCCCGATGTGCTAAGCCTTTTTTTGACTATTTGGGGTAGTTCGCGCTTAGGCCCCTGTAACTTTTTGACCACATGAGGTATCCACGCCAAATTTGCGTCCTCTTTTTCCAACATCATGGGGATTCTAAAGGTACCCAGGGTTTGAGGATTCCCCTGGAGAGGACCCAGAAATTAGCCAAAATGCAGCTAAATTTTGTTTTTTGGGGGAAAAATTGGAAAAAAGGGCTACAGATGAAAGCGTCTGTTTTTTTCCCTGAAAATGGTATCAAAAAAGGGGTTGTGGTGCTGAAATCACCATCTTCCCAGCTTTCAGGGACAAGCAGACTTTTGTCAGAAAACCAAAAATTTTTACACAGTTTTGCCATTTTTCGGGGACATAGCATATTTGTGCTATTTTTTGTGCTTGCAACCTCTTTCCAGTTAATGGTAGAAATGGGTATGAAAGCAATAATGGATTCTAGAAATCTATACATTTTAGAAAAGTAGACAAAATTCTGAATTCAGAAAGGGGTCATTTGTGTAGATCGTTCAAGGTTTCTTCATAGAAACTAACCGTTGAATATGGGAAAAATTGAAAATTAGTTGAAAAAAACAGCCATTTGTGTCAACGTTTTCACCTGTAACTTCTTCTAATTATGACAGCTGTTTGAAAGCAATATACCGTTACATCCGCTGGACCTTTCTGGTTGTGGGGATATATAGGACTTGTAGGTTCACTAAGAACCCAACGAACCCAGAGCCAATAACTGAGCAGCGTCTTGCAATGTTTTTTTATTTATGTACCGGGTATATAGCAATTCATTTGGGAAAATATATACATGGAAAAATCGGTATGAAAGACATGTATTTCTGAAATTTGAACAAAATATAGTGTTTAGAAACAGTAGATATTTGCACATTTCCCAAATTGTGAGTACCCATACTAGCATGAGAATTATAGGTCATTTTTCAAAATGACTTCTTTTTTACACATTGTCTTTCATTTGGAAGGCAGAAATGCATCGAAAGTCAATAGGTATTAACAGTTGCTCTACAATTCTGTCTTACCCTAAGTCTCCCGATAAAAATGGCACCTCACTTGTGTGGGTAGGCCTAGTGCCCGCGACAGGAAACGGCTCAAAACGCAACATGGACACACTTTATTTTTACAGTGAAAACTGACCCTTTTTTTGTAGCGTGCCTAGCTGTAGATTTTGAACCCTAGCTCTGTCGGCACCTAGGGAAACCTAGCAAACCTACATATTTTTGAAGACTAGACACCCAGGGGAATCCAGGATGGGGTGACTTGACTGGATCTCTCCAGGTTCTATTACCCAGAGTCCCTTGCAAACCTAAATATTTGTAAAAAAACCCACATTTTCCTCACATTTCTGTGGTGGAAAGTTCTGGAATCTGCGTGGATCCACAAAATTCCACCCACCCCGCGTTCCCTAAAGTCTTCCGAGAAAAATGGTACCTCACTTGTGTGGGTAGGCTTAGGGCCCGCGACAGGAAAGCGGCCCAAAGCGCAACGTGGACACACCACATTTTCACAGGGAAAACTGACCCTTTTTTTGCAAAGTGCCTAGCTCTAGATTTTGAACCCTAACTCTGCCAGCACCTAAGGAAACCTAGCAAACCTATACATTTTTAAAACTAGACACCCAGGGAACCCAGGATGGGGGGACTTGACTGGCTCTCACCAGGTTCTGTTACCCAGAATCCCTTGCAAACCTAAAAATTTGTCAAAAAAACACATTTTCCTCACATTTCTGTGGTGGAAAGTGATGGAATCTGCGTGGATCCACAAAATTCCACCCACCCCGCATTACCCAAAGTCTTGTGAGAAAAATGGTACCTCACTTGTGTGGGTAGGCCTAGTGCCCGCAACAGCAAACGGCCCAAAACGCAACGTGGACACAACACATTTTCATGGTGAAAACTGACCCTTTTTTTGCAAAGTGCCTAGCTGTAGATTTTGAACCCTAGCTCTGCCGGCACCTAGGGAAACCTAGCAAACCTATACATTTTTGAAAACTAGACACACATCGGAATCCAGGATGGGGTGACTTGACTGGCTCTCACCAGGTTATGTTACCCAGAATCCCTTGCAAACCTCAAAATTTGTCCCAAAAAACACATTTTCCTCACATTTCTGTGGTGGAAAGTTCTGGAATCTGCGTGGATCCACAAAATTCCACCCACTCCGCGTTCCCCAAAGTCTTCCGAGAAAAATGGTACCTCACTTGTGTGGGTAGGCCTAGTGCCCGCGACAGGAAACGGCCCAAAACGCAACGTGGACACACCACATTTTCACAGTAAAAACTGACCCTTTTTACCTGTGTGCCTAGCATTTGTTTGGGGGGTGGGGGCCTTGACATGCCCATTCTGGGCAACCCCTACCTATATAAAAAAAATCCCTGGTGCTTAGTGGGCTTTCTGCCCCCCCCGGAGGCAGATCAGGGGCTATTGCCCCATCTTCCTCCTGGAGGGGCAGCAAGTCTTTAGTTTTCTTTGGGGGTAGGGTGGGGGCATTTGCATGCCCATTCTGGGCAGCCCCACCCGGGCCTATAAAAAAATCCCTGGTGTCTAGGGTGCTTTCTGCCCCCACGGGGGGGAAATTGGGGGCTACTGCCCCCATCTGCCCCCCAGGGGGGCAGAAAGACTGGAATTTTGTGGGGGGGAGGGGTGGGGGCATTGGCATGCTCATCTTTGGCAGCCCCACCCTAAATTAATCGTAAAAAAAAAAAACTGGCGTCTAGTGGGCTTTCTGCCCCCCGGGGAGGCAGATTGGGGGCTACCGCCCCCATCTGCACCCAGGGGGGGCAGAAAGACTGTTATTGTGCAGGCTTTGGCGTGCCCATATTGGGCAGCCCCCACCCCTAATTTACATAATAAAATAAATCCCTGGTTTCTAGTGGGCTTTCTGCCCCCCCGGGGGGGCAGAAAGACTGGACTTTTGTGGGGGGAGGGGTGCCAAAGATGAGCATGCCAATGCCCCCACCCCATCTTGGGCAGCCCCCACCCCTAAATTAAATGTAAAAAAAAAACTGGCGTCTAGTGGGCTTTTGCTCCCGGAGGAGATTGGGGCTACTGCCCCATCTGCCCCCAGGGGGCAGAAAGACTCCTAATTGTGCAGGGGGTGGCCCCCACCTAATTTACATTGTAAAAAATTCCCTGGGTCTAGTGGGCTTTCTGCCCCCGGGGTGGAAGATTGGGGCTGCAGCCCCCATCTGCCCCAGGGGGCAGAAAGACTGAATTAGGCCAAAACATATGGGGGAGCAAAGGCCCTTGCCCAAGGGCCGCTCCCCCTCCTGGTGCATAGTGGGTGGATCCCCAAGCCGGGATCCACTACGGAGGTACCATTGGAAAGGGAGATTCTCCCTTTCCAACGATACCTCTCCCATCTGTTTCCGGTGCTCGGGGGGCTGAGATAGACCTCACGAGCACCAAGAATGAAACTGAAACTAAGTTTCAGTTTCATTTTCATTACAATGACGACAGCGCGCCATGCGCGCGATCAGCATGGAATGAAAATACAAATTGGCCTCGGGAGGTTGGGAAGCTCTTCCCCAACCTCCCGAGACCAATAAAAGGAAATCCCTCTGCTGTCTGCAGCAGAGGGATTTCGTGCCCCTGTCCTAATGACGGAATGGTTCCGTCATGAGCACAGGAGCACCGGTGCTCATGACGGAACCATTCCGTCATGAGCACCGAAGGGGTTAAACTGTAAATAAAGAGGGTGCATCAGCACCTGACTCAACGGCTGTTTACACGTGATAAAAGATGAGGAATTCGTTTGCGTAGCAAGATACCAGCGAAGGGCAAAGAACTGTGATCAATGGACAGAGGGACACCCAGAGAGACAGAAACCGCTAAGACATGCAGACAGCACACCGGGGAAGACCACAAGTACAAGAGAAAAATATACTCTTAACTTAGGCTTACCCGAGGGCTGGCTGCAGCTGCTCAGTCAGGAAACAGGCTCGGAAGGCAAGCACTCCGCCCGCCGTCACAGGATGCGGCTGGATCCGTAGTACGTCCGTTCGATGGTCGCTAGATGTTAGAGGGGAAATTTCTATGGTCTCAGGGCTCTGGACCAGTGCAGCTTAATTTGAGGGGGTGCCTCTAAATAATATGAGAAAACACACGTGTAAACGATAGGAATTGAATCAGGTTCGTTTTGCACTTTATTACAAGGAAACCACTTCCAACATGAAGTGTAAAGAAACACTTTAAAATTCAATTATGAAATTCTGTGTCTTAGCAAAGACAAAATGGAACACAATGCATGCTAAAATATGATAGGCGGATAGCATGGAATACTTCAATGCAGTAATGAAAGAAGAACAGTATTCTGTAAAATATGACAAGGCATAGAGCAAAAATCACATCAAAGAGAGAGAAGCCTTTGTGCATATCATTGCATGTAAAGAACCAATAAACATCATTTAGATATGGAGAAAATGAATACTTTAAAGCGTTATGAGAAAAATATATCGTTTGATAAAGGCAGTGAGAAAATCATACATTTACATTACACATGGAGAAAAAAATGCATTCTCTGACAAGTGAAGCATATGAAAGGAGAAATGCTACCTAAAAATACATTGAAATATTTAAGAGAAGAATTCTTATAATGTGCACTAAACGATCAATCGGGGAGAACCCACATGTGACTCATGAACACAGTGAGGGTAATCCAACGAGTGGACTGTGGGCAGGGGTTTTATAGTTGTTTAATATGGAACAGTTAGACCGCAAGTTCATCTTTTGACATTTTGCGTACGTCAATGACACCATTATTTGGACATATTTATCGGAATCGTTTAGCATCATTTCTTGAGAATTCTTATAAAAAGCAGAACGGACCAAAAGGTTAGAGGTGATATTGGCATGCCATGACGCTGTCGTAAGTTTCGATAAGGCTAGCTAGCGAGAATAATTATAAGAAATTGAGAAATTGCAAGATGTGCAAGTAGCCCTTGCCCCAGCGTTTTCCTCTTACGTTACTAAGTTCCGTGTTCTCGTGGTCTTGTGGGTAAGCGCAGGCTGAGAACATCCAAGGAGGGGTTTTTTGGGCTGTTGTTGACCAAGAGAGACAGAAGCTGCAGCTTCGTGTGTGTCGCAGAAGAGATATGTGAAATGCTGTTTACGAGGCACTGGGCCTTTGAAGCTAAAGGAATCAGTGAGACAGTTTGGTCAACTTAACAGATCCCTGTTCACTGGCAGGTGGGGTCTATATGAGGGGCTTCATGTTTCAGGTGTGGCAAGGTGGGCCTACTCTGTTCTATAGAGTAAAACGGGACCCTGCTTCAGTGCCACTTTTGCGTCACTTTTCCCATGTTAAAAGTGACGCAAAAGTGGCGCAAGGGGCTTGTAAATCTGCCGCCTAGTTTTTAAAAGAATTGTCCCGTCTATCACTTCATGACATAATCATCGGCTGGTGGAGAGGTAGAGTTAACAGGTTCAGGAGCCCAGCATTTTATCTGAGAGGGCAGTCGGCTAGTAAAGACCTGTGTGCGCTGACCTAGCTCAGCAGATGCCGCTGCCAGACACACGAAGACTCCTCAGACACACGTGTGGGACGCTTCTTGTCAGACACCTCCAGTGGATTCAAAAACTGTCGACCTCATCCTACCGTGCCCCCACAGGCACACTGCAAGACAAGAAACAGAGGGGAACGGGGCTGGAAACTGGGAGGAAAGAATTGTGGCCGAGTCCGACCTTTAACAAGCATTTGCAATGCATTAGGACTCGCAACTATGCAAGACCTATTGCATCATGGACAATGGGCGAGGGGGGGGTGGGGAATGCACGGGCACGGACAACGGGAGTGCCGGCGGGGGGGGGGGTAGGGGGCACAAAGGAGTGCAAACAGTCCATGTAGGGTGTAACACTCGAAGTAAAGGGGCCAATAGCCATGGGAGGTGACACATGACGACATAAGGAGGGACTAACAAGCCTCAAAATGAATCAGAAGACAGCATTTACGGAGGACAAAAACACAAGCCAATGGGCGGCGAGTGGGCGGAGCTTCCACGAAGCTTCCACTCCGTACTCAATACTGCATGCCTCGCAAAGCGAGCAGCGCATGCGCGCTGCCGCTATATGCTCGACCTAAAAACAAGTGTATTTATTAATTTATAATATTTATAAAGTGCACACTCATCCCTGAAGGGATACCCCGGAGCTAAAACAAAGTTCTGACTGACAAAAGAAAAGTCCGCAGTCAGTAAGGAAGATGAAAAACCATACGAGAGGGAGCCGCTTCTACTTAGGAAACAGCTGAGTTTTTAGTATTTCCAGAAATGCTGTTAAATCAGATGTGAGACAGTTTGAGAGAGGATGAGCAATAGAGCATTCAAGTGGGTGACTCCCGGATAAGTAAAAGAGCGATCTTTCCTAGGAGCCCTGGTAATGCGTCTCTGGAAAATAATGGACGGATTGACTGACTTGAGTGCTCCGGAGGGCCAGTAAAAACAACCTCTATTTGTAAGAGTCAAAGTCAGTAAGTAACTCGGCGGCATCAAGAGACAGCTGATGAAAATTTGCAGGATTAACAGAATCTGATTTCGAAATCGAAATAGACTCCAACAAGGCTTCAGCATTTCCAAATGGAAAAGAGACCACTCCCCCTTGTTTGAATTTGTCTACCACTCAAGAAGCTCAATGCAAAAAGAGCTTTCTTACACCACGGTTAGACAATCATGTGTGCAGGTGCATGAACTCCCCAAGTAATACATCTGACAAAAGCTCATATAAGATCTACAAAGGTATTGCTCTGGAGGGAAAGTCTAGACCATTTTTGTGGGATAACGTTCTTCAAGGCCCACGGAGTTCAAAAGTGGCAGAAGGTGATTGTTCTGCCTGGCAATCTGTTGTTCTGCCTGGCAATCTGTTGTTCTGCCTGGCAATCTGTTTTGAATACAGTGCAGCAACAGTGGCCGCAATTCCTACCATTCAGATGAATGGATATTCAGATCAAATTGCTTAATACATTGGCCCTCCACGTGGCTGTGGTAGATGAAAAGTTAAGATAGCTTATTACTCTTATTATCAGAGTTCAGGTTGCAAACTGTTGAATGTATGAGAGCTCCAGTACCTGTACCTGTTCTCCGATATTAGACAAATTGACCACCTTTCCCACTATCGTCAGTGGTCTTCCTGAAGAAGTTGAACTGAGCAGATTAAAATCTGCAAGTGGAGGTACAACGAAAATGCGACAATTCAGTCTGGAAGCTAAACCCCGGCTTGTCCGAAGTCCATGCCGTGGCAAATCTCCATCCTGGCTGAGCAAGTGGGAAAGGAAGTGACAATGCTAGGCTAGGAAAAGAAGCTCAGCACCAGCTGTGGCAAGAAATGTGGGGTAGTTATGACCTTTTTTTAATTAATATAGTTCCAAGGATTCAAGCCAAAAACCAGTGAACAACTGCACTACCGAGGTAGGCAAAGAAGTAGAACACACGGATCATATCTGACGGCTGTGAGACAGCCAGAAGGCAGAAGTCCAAGCAAATAATACATCAAAGCAGAGTGACGTGCCGGCAGAGAGGGCACTGGCACCGGTAATAGCTGAATTCCATTTAACAGAAACCAACTCCAGAGAGGCAGCGGTGCCTGCTGGCAACATCCACAAGGCTGAGGGTAGTTCAGCCAGCCGGCCATGGCAGAAGGAACCCATAATATAGGGAATAACCATGATGGTATCAACGGAATCCCAAAAAGATTGGGTTATCCCAAAGGAATCGCTACATTAGCTGGTAGCTGTCCGAAAGAGAATATGACAACATCTCCAATTTGTATAGGAGCAATGGACAGCTGCGCCGTCAGGCAAACTGAAACTGGAGAAGTGGAAAATATTGAGGTCCCTCAGGATCAAAGCAACAGAGCAGAACAGCAAAACAAACTGCTATAGTATCCAGAGTATAAAACAAGGGCCCCCCACAATGTTTTAAATCGTTCTAACATCCTGAGGCTGCTGGCCGAAATCCCGGGGCTGGCAGGTATGAGGTCATGCGATATAGTTTCCATAAAGTTCATTGCCCCATGTGGACTGCAGCAGACTTAACCTACTGTTGTCACCTTCTCACAAGTCACTCAAGCCACACAGCTTTACATTCATAAAACCATTCTTAGAAATTGGGGCATCAAGATTAGCCAATATACAGGGAATTCCTACCGCCACCACTGGCCATCCATGAATCTTCTCGGAAAGGCAGTCTTAAAACCGTCTCTGTCCTGGGAGGAGCACTGGGAACCCCTACAGGATTCTCCCCGCTCCAGCAAGGAGATATCAGTGTACCTCTGGTGAAGCAAGGCAGGGAGGAAATATGGTGTATCTCTAGACATCATTATAGACAGGTGCAAGAATGGGGATGGCTTGCAGCAGCACTATCGACTCAGCACAAGTACTAGAGACCAGTGAAGCCCACATTAACCACTCCAATAAAGATCAATGAATAAATAATCTGATCGTGGAATATTGGGTGTATAAATAGCAAAATTGACGATACCGATTTTACAATGTATCTACAGCAATTTGACATCATACTAGTCCAGGAAACATGGTCCCAAATTCCTGTGCTGCTAATAGGATACTATGAATACGTCAGCCTGGCTATCAAAACAATGCAGTATTGTCGCGCCAAAGCATGGATTTGAATGTTCAGTAAGTGATGACTGTTCCTTGAGAGCCCGGTTCCCTTGCAGTCCGTTTGGAAGGGTGGAGAACATAAGGGAACACACATCTCATTATTATTAACATCTACTTAAAGCCCCTTCTAAAAGATAAAGGACCAGAGGTAGAAAAACTCTGTGAAGCTCTACTAGCTCTGAAGACAAATTACGCTGATGCAGATATGATTCTAACCAGGGACTTCAATCTGGACCTTTTGTATCAACAAGAAGACGAAACAGAGATTCAAGAAGTGGGCCTCAGAGAAGCATTATGTAGAAGAGTGCCTCTTTTGACACGGTTAACCCCCACACTTTTGGCCTGAAGTCTGACATAATTTCGAACGGTAAGTGCACTGAGTCCCTGCTAACCAGGTTCTCAGTGCCAGATCTCCTTCCCTAACACGGTACCACAATTGGCACAACTTCTGTTGCTTCTGTAAGCCCCAGTAAATGGTACCCCCAGTACCCAGGGCATGAGTACAGAAGGTGGTCTCCTAGGGACCCCCTCACCCAGATCCGGCGGTGCTGCTATCATAGGACGCATATCCAGGTGCAGAACAAACCGAAGAGTCGACATGGCACACAGCCCTGTGTGCGATGCCAACCCCGCACTACAAAAGGTATAGGTAAGCCACCCCTACGGCAGGCCTTTTGCCCTAAGGGGGGGTGCACTACGCCCTATGTGAGGGCACACCAGCATGAGCAGATAGGCCACTACGATATCCAGTCCATTCTGGGTGTTGTAGGCGAACAGGGAAGCCATAGAGGGTAAATGGGCTGGATGCTCGTTAACACGTGTTTCCTAGCTCCTTGATGGCTTTACTGATTTCTAAGATGTTTGGTACCAAACATCTTGTCCTAATTAATCCTTGCAGATGCCGGTATTGGATTCATCAATAAATTCACACAGGAAACCCTTTTAGAGGGTCCCCTGAAACCTTACCAGCCACTTGTGTTGACCCTGTCTAGTTTTAGTCAGCCTGCCATCACCAGACATGTTTCTGGACCCCTGGGTAGAGAGCCAGAGCTCTCCAGATCCAGAGACAATGCCTGCTCTGGGCGGAGGTGGGCACACCTTTCGCCCTGCAGGATCTGCCTCGGCAGAAGCGGGAGCTTTAACAGAAATGCCGCCTTTGAACCCTGCTCCCAGCCCTCTGCTGTTTAGAAGCAGATGGCAACCCCCCCAGTCCTGCTCTACTTTCGGCGGGAGGACTGGCAGGACAATTAGGTAAAGTAGGAGATAAGTTTACCTTCACCTTGTACCATCCCTCAGGTGGAACAGACGAGGTAGACCCCACTTTTCACTATCCACCATCTTGAGGACGGGGATAGTAGTCAATACAAAGTCAGGGTATGCCCACCCCCCCCACGTGGGGTGAGCATAAAAAGGGTGTAGACACTCTACAGGTAGATAGCCCATTGGCTACTACCTTGTGTCCCCTTCAAATACCCCTAAATTCAGTATTTAGGTGGCTCCCTGAGAACCTGATTTCAGATTTTACGGACAACAAGATAATGATGGAATAAGACTGCTGCAGTTCAAGAACTGAGTCCCTCTGCAGAAAACATTGGTACCAAACCCTGCTGCTGCTAAGGACCTCAACAACTTTAATCTGCTGCTTTCCTGGAAAAATGTGAGGCCTCCAAGAAACTCCAGAGACTTCCAGCCTTCTACAAATCGCCAAGAACCTTTCTTTGGGCTGGAGGCTGTAGTCCCTGGCACACCACCAGTAAAAACCGACAAGTGGTGAGGACCAGCACGGTCTGTGTCGACGAGGCTCACTACCAACTTTTCTGTTGCAGCAGCCAAGGCTTGTGGCCTTCACACCGGGGACCAACTTCCTCAACGCATCCGCCAGGGAGAAGGCTCCTCACAGCATTGTGACTGACGCTGGAAACAGCCCCACTCCTGTTAGCCTGAACCAAATTCCTGGTGGCATCGACTGAGTGACTTGGGCACAACCACGATGGACTGTCCTGCATCGCACCCATGGCCCGACCGCCATAGTTGAAGACGGAAACCAGCCCCCACGACTCCAGTTACCTCCGAACCAGGTTGCCCTCAATTGTCTGCTGTACCCGAGTCCTGGATCTCCAAAGACATTCATCCCTCTGGAGAAGATCACCCTTTGAACCCTGAGTGGTCACCCGAAGCTCCACAGTGGAGTCTTGCTTACATCAACTGCATTGATAACTGTGTAGGCGATCATCTGCTGTCTCCCTCTGCACTCCCTTCCCGGTGACCGCAATGGTCTCTGTTTTGGTGGTGCTCCTACTTCAGTGAACTCCATTACTTTGACCGCTGACCGCAACGGTTTCCGTGTTAGCGGCATCCTGAACTCCATCACATCCACTGGTAACTACACTGACCACAATAGTAAATGGTTACCAGTATTGTACACCTTGTGCTACAATACTAAATAAATTGCTTCTTTCACTTACACTGCTTTCATGGAAGAAGTCAAACTGTATAAAGTATTTGATATTTTGAAGTCTTGCAGCCTCACAGATACGGGTTATTTTTATGCAAATTTGTCTCGGATTTATTCTTGAGTGTGTGTCTCATTTATTGCCTCTGTGAGTACAACAAATGCTTAACACTGTCCTCTGGTAAGCCTAACTGCTTGCCCACACTACCACACAAAGAGAGTTAGTATTATCTACTTACTGCTTCCATCTTCCACTGGTGATATCTCACACTCTCTACATAGTGTACTTCATTTTAGTACACTGTGCAGAGAGGGGGTATCTTACACATTACCAGTCCAAATACTGCCACCAACAAAGTGCCCGAACAAACTAGTGAAAGTTCTCTTTGACCATTGATTGTCAGTAGGACTGAGTCCTTAATGGCAGGTTTCCCAGTGAGAAGCTGCCCACATGGACAAGGATAATGGAAAACTGCGTCTCTCACCTGGGATTTACACTTGCAAATGTCACCGTCTTTAATTACATCAAAGAATTTTTTATAGATGAACGGGCAGATAGTGATCACCTGCCACAAATGACAATCCTGTTGTTGAATATCTACAATCACTTGGAGTCCACAGCTTCTCTGTCTGATGCGCACGCGATAAATCTGAGGAGGATAAGATGGGATGATGTCATAGCACATGACAGTCTCAAAAGCTTTGCCATGTACATGGCGGAACAATTCAGACTCAAAGAACCCCATAGAAAGTTGGTTGAATCTTGTAAGATACATCACATTGCAGTACCTGAGGAAAACACATAATTAAAGACGTGCACTGACTGTCCTAATAAAACAGAGGCTTTCGCCTGAAGTGAGAAAATTTAAAAAGATCGTAAATATGTTCACGTGGCAGCTAAGAACATCTCCAAAATGTGGCCTATTACGGCCAGCAGTAACAGGTGAGAGGAGAAAACTTAAGATGGAAATTTGGGCAATCAAAAAGGCACAAAATGACAATTGCAGGGCAAAACTTATCTGTGCAAGTAAGGATAAAAATTCCACACATTTTTGGCGCATGGTCAAGTAAGCTTAAAAAGATGTTGCCAGGATGAAAGAATTGATATTGTCATTGGAATTGCACTAGAAGACACTGCAGTTAGTACACCATAGGTGTCAACCTGCAGTATACCCAACATCTCAAAATAGCAGATTTTTACACCACGAAACGATGTCAGTCATTCTACACTGTCCAGTACAGACGTAGGTCATCGCTAAATCACGCCATCCGTGCCCTGGCCCAAACGGGCTACCACAGGCCCTGTTTAGAAAAGACCTCAAGTGATGGACCAACAGGCTTACTGTGTTATATAAACCTATATGCAGGTTGAAGGAATTCCAGAGTCCTGAGGAGGTTTAATAGTCCACCCAATCTATAAAAACGGGGATCCAACACTACTGAAAAATTACCGTTTTATTGCTCTGATTGACATTGAAGCTAAAAACTTTGCAGCATTATTGGTAAAAGATTTGGGGCCAGATGTACGACCGTTTTTTGTGGTCGCAAAGGGGTTTTAGGCCTATTTGTGACCGCAAAAAACATGTGACCCATGTACCAACCCTATTTTGCGAGTCGCTAATCAATTAGCAACTCGCAAAATAGGGTTAGCGACTCGCTATTAGGAAGGGGCGTTCCAAGGGCGTCCCTTCCTAATAGCGACTCCAAAACCTATGTATGAATGTTTTGCGACCGCAATTGCGGTCGCAAAACACTTGCAGTTTACCACCCTTCTCAGAAGGGTGGTAAGGCACTCGCAAACGGGAAGGGGTCCTTTCGGGAATGCATGCACAATTATTTTATTATTAATTATTTTTTAAGGGCAGGCAGTGGTACCAGGGACCACTGCCTGCCCTTACAAAATAAAACTGAAAAGTTTCAGTTTTATTTTTTAAATGCATCCCGTTTTCCTTGAAGGAAAATTGGCTGCATTTAAAAAAAAAAAAACTGCTTTATTTAAAAGCAGTCCCACACATGGAAATCTGCTGACCCCAGCAGGCCACCATCCCTGGGAGTGCTAGCCATTCCCAATGGGGTCGAAAATTGCGACAGCATCATTAATATTCATGAGGCATGCAGTTTGCGACCCCATTGGGAATCGCAAACAGTGCCTGAGACACTGATGTACATAGCATTTTGCGGCTCCCAAATTGCGACTCGCAATTCGTTGCAATTTGGGAGTCGCAAAATGCTATGGTCGTACATCTGGCCCTTGGAATGTTAGGCCAAAAACAACAGACTTATCCCCTTGAATCAAATGGGATTTCATCAAAACCAGGGTTGCCTTTCGAATCTGATGGCCATTTCAATGCTAATGGATCTTTCATCTCATACACTATAAGTCCTTTATGCATGGTTTATCGACTTTATGGAAGCTTTTGATCGAGTATCCAGAGTTAGACTATGGAGTATTTTAAAGCCTGGGGTGTGCCTATGAAGCTCTTTAGGCTAATTCAGTTATTAGATCAGGAATGTGGCTGCAGATGAAACTGGGAGACAGTGGCTCCCTGTCGAGGAAAATCCCTACTACAGATGGCTTAAAACAGGGGTGCGTCTTGGGCCTTTTGCTCTTCAACCTTTTTATCTCAAATCTCACGGGAAAGCTAGGCAAGGTCAACTCGTATCCCCCAATTTTCAGGACCAAGTCGCTGTCCAAATTGCTCTATGCATACGATCTAGTCCTCCTGAACCACACTCAGGTGGGCCTGCAGAGGTTGCTTAACACCCTCTCCGTCTACGCAGAGAGAAATAAACTGGAGGCAAATATTGGAAAGACCAAAATCATTATCTTTGGGAGAAGGCAAAACAAACAGGGCGTATGGCACATGGGCGGAGTGATAAAGAGAAGGTCTCAGAATATAAATGTCTTTGGGACTGGCAAGATGCAAAAGGGTCCTTTAAGAAATAGAAGACAGCAATGTCAAACAAGGCATTTGCAATTCTGGCTACTCTATCACCCCTACCGAAAAAGTTGCAGGGTCCCAGCATGGGACTGATGCTGCAGATTATGCAGGCAAAGGTTTTAGTAGCGCTGTCTTACGGAAGTGAAATCATGCTGGGTAAAGAGGCCAAACAGCTAGATGTATTGATAACAAAAATTTACAAAGGAGTCTTCGCCTTCCAAAGTCAGCATCACAGGTTCAGGTCCAATTAGAATTTGGCCTTCCGCAGCAATTAGCTTTCAGGAGAATCACATTCCTCAAGCTGTGCCATAAGATCAGGTTGGCATCTCCAGATACACTTAATAGTTTAGTATGGAGTGAATTTAAGACTGCCCAAGATAAATCTGCCCATGCTCAATACATTAACGTATGTCAGGATGATCTTTGACTCCGTTAGGTATGGAACTTGGGAGTAAGCCAGCGGGAATTCAGGGAAGTGATAAACAAGAGTGCCAGGGTTCTGGGTACAACCATCGATAAGGAAACCTTGTCCCGGTGATCCCACGCATGGATGATTTTATCATCTGAAAGTATTCTGGGGAAACAGCCACATCTGTGAGCAAATTACCAAAGATGCATAAAAAACAAATTTCTAGCATTTTGCTTCAGAGTGCTCCCAACATTGAATCTTCTGGCTTTCAGAAAAGCTCTCAAGACCTAGTTATTCAATTCTTTATAGGTTATTCAATTCTTTATAGGTTTCCTTCACGTTACACAGTAGCCTGCGCCAAGACACTAATGGGTATTCGAGTGCTTAATAAGGCATTTTAACATAACAGTAACATCACCTACCGAAATGACAAGTTAAAACTCCAGAGACAAAATGCAGACTTTGTGGTAACGAGCAAGAGACTCTGCTCTATATTATATGTTTATGTCCTGTACTATTTGATCAACGGAGTCGGTTACTTCGACAAGTTTAATCTCCTGAATGTTTGGACGTGTAGTCTATGAACCCACAACATACAATCTTGAACATCAAGCTTGACAAATGTCTGTTAATATTCACTCATTTGACACAGGCCACTTAAGAGCGAAGATGCAGTGCAACCGTTTACAAAAATGAACTGTTTATGTTATATGATTTTATCAGTAAATACAGCACAATATCATTGTAATTTTATGCTATTATTCGTGCCCGCTTGTTGGCTTTGATTGTATCCTTTTAATATATATATGTCGAATTGCAAAGGTTTCTATTAATCATGCTGTAAATAATAAATGATTATTATTATTATTTGTTTCCTGAGAGCCCCATTGTATGTCTCTGTCTATTGGCAGTAAATCATAGCTGGTAAATACTCCCATATCATGTGCACCTCCTCCAGCTAGTCCTGGCTTTTGAGCCAATATCCGTTTCCATACTGGTATTTATAGTCTGAACTAGTAGTAATACACTCAAAAATACAAGCCCCAGAATGCAATGTGCATATGACTAAAACTCGGACTCACTAAAAGATCCGAATATTAAATGAAACTATTTGGTAGTATCATAGATTTGGCATGAGTAAAACCATTTTTAAAAGAACTATGCAAAAGCTCAAGGTAGTCGCACATGCTCTGATAACACGGGTTTTTTCAGAGTGCCTGTCACTTTAAATATAGTCCACACGCCCAGCACTGTATGCAGCCTTGCAGTGGTTAACAGGAAGTGTTTAGTTTCGACAGATCTCCCTGGAAGAAGGAGCTGCACGTTGGTTTTGTAGCCTTCGAGGTACGTTGTTTCTGTATGACGGCGAATTAAAAAGAAGTTCATTGTTCGTGCGTTCCTCACTGGTTTACGATTGGCTACCAGACGTATTACGATCTGGTTTCGCTTTCTGGTTTGTGCGGGAGCCTCACGTTAGTTTGTTTACATTTTGCGGAACTGCTTTCTGAAGAGTTAACAAACCAGGTGTTTGGGCTTCAATGTACATAGTGTGCGCGGGTGGAATGACTTGTTTAATTGAACGCAGCGCTCATATATTCATGTGTCCCAAAAAAAAATCTCGCCACCTTTAACCAATAAACGGTTTCAACATACGCAACTGTCTCTAAACATGTAACTGCAGAAAAAGACACCGTACCATGGCGTGATTATTGGTCTTGAATTGTACCACTACACTTCAATAAACAAATTAATGAAAACAAATATCCCATGAATGCAATCTTCAGGCTGGCTCGTGCCTGTACTCAATTTGACATTTGTAAAGAAATCGATCAGTTTGTGAATTAACTCGCGCGTTATGGGAGCAGTTTAGGCTATGTGTAAACCCCTATTTTGTTTTTTTAGCTTCATACATCGCGAAGTTGACCCGAGGTTATTGGAGCGCCAGTTTTATTACGCAAGGTCAAATTTTTTTTGAAGTGATGTTCCCAGGATGTTGAGTTGAGCCGATGCTATGACTCGAACTTGGGGGCATATTACCAAGGATTTGCGAGATTTTTTTTATCGCCGGCTATCGCTGGATTTCATCGCGGAGATAACGCGTTATTATCAACGCTTATCTCCAAGGCGATAAAAAATCCAGCGATAGCGGCGAAACCCAGCAGTAGCGCGAGAAATCCAGCGATAAATTCACTGCGCTAATAAAAAGCTTGCTAATAGGCAGGTGAGGACTTAACCGTACAATCCACCTCCCATTGACAAGATGGTTAAGTCAAGTTTTTATCAGGTGTTAAATTCCAGCGATAATCGCGGTTAGCGCAACTTTTTTATCAGCCAGCGGGCATTGCTAATAGGGAAGTTGTGTTTGCGACTGTTTGCAGTTGCTTTTGGTTGGGAACGCCTACTTTGCATGTCATTAGCGATAAATATCGCTGACATGCAAAGCGGCAACAAACCGTTATCGCCATTAAGCTGTTGCTAACAGCTGTTAGCGACAGCTTGCTAATAGGGCGATAAAAATATCGCCGCTTTATCGGCAAAAAGTGCCGCTAAAGTGGCGATACTGCCCTTGGTAATATGCCCCTTGGTTTCCTAGTTCAAAGTCTGCACCTCTGGCCGTAACGCTACATCGAGGTGACTGGGGGCTAATTTACAAGGCATTAATAAGTACATAAAGTAGAACTTCTTTAGTAGTCTTACGCGCACTGCCTTTGTGATTTGGCCCTCAAACATCTAAATTGGTGTATTTATTTCGCTTAGTACATACAGAAAGGACAGGACCCTCTTTTTCATTTAACTAATATGGAGTTAGGTGTTTCAGGGCGGATTCCCAAAGACCTATAAGAATACAAAAAATAGTGCTCAAGGCTTTAACAAATGTCAAGTTAATTCTAACTGTTTCTATGGGTCTCAGACAAGGTAATTGCAATCCTGTCCAAACCTTTTGTCAAATGTCTAGTAGTATTTTTAATCTTAAAACATCCACTCCACACTGTACAATCTGCCTGATATGTGTCATATCGTTAGCTTGTTTTGATATTATTTAGTTAGTTAACTATGTGATTAGCTGAAAACTGTTTAAATTATGTAATTCATAAGGATAAAAAAAATGCTGCCCAGTAATTTATGGCAAAATGTTTAAATTATGTTACAGTAAAGTGGGTCTTATTTAGGAAATTGGGTTACTGATGGGGGGGGTGGGAACCATACTCCAGCAGCAGTCGCAATTCTTGCCTGGGTAAACACAAGCAAACCTCAAGTATAGCGCCTAAAAGCACAAATTGCCACCCACTGCTATCTGGTCATGCGAGTCCGGGTCAAAGTCACAAGTTCAGGCTGACTAGGATGGAGCACTGGCCAGATAGAGGAACCAGGGTAGGCCTGTTGAAAGAGTTGCCTTCAAAAGTCTAGTGCGAAGAGTCCAGTTCGTGGTGGAGGGGGCCATGAAGGGCAAGGAGTGCATCATGGATGGTTGCCCCTGTAGCGTGAAGAGCAGGCCGGGCGTTGCGGAGGGTTGTTGCTTTAGCGCGAAGATCCTGTTGAGCGTTGCGGACAGTTGCTGCTGGAGATTCGCTTTGGCGGGCACCTCGGGTTGCCGCTGCTGTAGCGTGAAGTGCAGATCTTGCGTAGCTGGTGGTCGCTGTAGCCAGAAGAGTCGGATTCACTGGCGCTTCACACTGCTGGTCGACAAGATCTTGGTGCGAACATGCCTGTTTGTGGTCTTGAAGAGCCCAAAACTTCAGGATTTCTCCTTTTCTTTGAGAAGGAGTTCAACTGATGCCTCACAAAGGGTCCAGGATGTGAGGGGCACCACTTGGGGATCAGGACCTCACTCTAGCAGAGGCCAGCAGTTCCAGTTGCAGGTCCAGGCAGTAGGTCAACTGAGTTAATGCAGGGAGTCCTCAGGAGCTTGTTGTGTCTCTGTAGCTCAGAATAAGCGGCCCATGGAGTGACTGGAATGAAAAGCGCAGGTCCAATCTTCCTTCTCAGCAGCAGGGCAGGCCTAAAGCAGCAATGCATCCTTCTTCTGTACTATCCACAGGTCCAGTAGTGTTCTCAAGAGTTGGGTCTGAGAGTCCAATATTTTTACTCAGTGCCAGGTTTGATGTTGGAAAAATGTGTAGAGGTTTCCTCCCACTGAGGTGTTTGGAATTTCCTGCCACCCTACCCATGCCCCAGCTTGTCTGGGGGCACAATTGGACTGGTGTGAAACCCTTTGTGTGTGTGTGCTGAGGCATGGTCTTTGTGATGTGCAAATGTGGTAGGTGACAGCTCCACCCCCATCAAGTTAGAGATGGCCCATCCTGCCAGCAACAGTTCCCCCTTTGTCTCCCTGTCTGAGAGCAAAACAACCAACTACGAGCTACACCTAGTTATGCGACCCAGAAGGATACAGGCACCAAATGATTAGGACAAGAAAATGTCAACTTTCTAAAAGTGGCATTTTCAGAATTGTGACTTAAAATCCGACTTTCCCTTTTAAAGAGGGTTTTAAATAACAATTCTTTAAACACCAAATGTGACCCCCCACCTGCTCCCAATTGAAAGTTATCATTTATTAAATTTAATAAGGTAACACAATGTTATCCTATAGGAGAGGTAGACGTTGCAGGCATGAAAAACACATTTGAGAGTTTTTTACTACCAGGTCATGTAAAACTTTGTTTTTATCTCGCCTTTAAATGTTATGTCAAGGCACACAGCCCTTTTCTTTATCTTCTTCAAATGGATATTTGATATCTGAGAGGCTAGATTTCATGAACTACGGGTCCAGAATCACCAGGAAGCATTGTTTTGGTTATACAAAGAGAAGACCATGGATTTCTGTTCTGTGTTCTGAGACAGAGTGTGCAATAATGAACATGGTATTACAGTCTTTTGTCATTTTCCTTTTACAGTACACCAGGGCAGTAGCATTGGTACAAACATTTTGGGAGTTAAATTTAATTTAACACGAAGAATTGGGACACTTTACAACTTTGAACCTTTTAGACATTTGAGCCTTCATTATAGGTGGGCTTGACATTTTCCACACCTGCTCAAAACCCTTGGTTCCACTAAGATCAAAATTACAAGACATGCACATTTATTGGACCTGGTGATTAGCGGTGCAATAAAGTTACTTGCTACATTTGGTAAGGTCAAACATGCCAGAATGTAATGCCTAGTAAGATCTGGAACATGCAGATTTTGGTGCTTACTGCACCAAAATACGCATGTTATTTCCCAAAAGTTGTATGCACCTGATGAATTTGACTTCTGCAGTGCCACATTTCATCAGTTGCGCTAAATAAAAATCAGACCCTTCTGTGGGTCACCCATAAGAAGGGTTTTAGCGGTTAAGGGATACATTTAAACCATATTATGCTAGTAGCATTAGTCACAGCATGATAGGATCTTGGAGGGGGCCGGTTGGTTACCCCAAAGGGTGTTCTAGTAAATCTAGAGGAAAGCAGTCCATTAACATTGGCCAAAATATCCTAGGATATAAAAAACACTTTACATGGGGGGGGGGGGGGGTATATTTTGGGAGGAACCATAGAAAATAGTGCATTTTTGTTACACAGTAATCTGAAAGCTTCATAAACAAGCATTTACAATGCAATAGGTCTTGCATTTGCAAGAGTTTAAGCTATTGGCATTGTGAATAACAATGCCTTTTATTTATCTGTTTTGAAATCCAATGCATAAATAAAAGGCATTGCCATTTACAATGCCAGTAGCTCAAACTCTCGCAAATGCCAGACCTATTGCATTGCAAATGCTTGTTTTTTTTTGTTTTTATTCCATTCTTGCAGTACTATTGCCAGCATGTCACTGTGGCGGCACTCAGCTGATGAAATGAGTGCGCATATTTTGCCTAATGGCGTGATTAATGTTTGGTAGATTTACGCAGCTCCACACATTAACACAGTATAACACTCTAAAATATATTTAAAATCTGTGTAACATCGATACAATTTGTATGCATCATGCAAACGCTGGTGGTATTTTTGCACTCCACGCGCTTTTATTCCATTCTCTCATATCATACAGAAAATGCATTATTTGGAGATTTATTTTAATCTATTCTTGGTGACAAACGTGTAAAACAAAACAAAACCTTGAATGTCCCAGGGAGGTCGCGAAACAATCCCCGTGGACTTTATTTGTAAAAACAAAAAACAATGAGTTGGGCGAGCTGCGCACAAGACGTGCGGCCGCTATAGTTTAATGTTAAAAAAAAAGACAACGATTGGGCAAGATGCGCGGCTGTCCCGCGAGTGGTGCATTGCCCTATCGTAAAATTGAAAGCACGCATAGCGCGTTGCAAATAAAAAATAATTTAAAAAAGCGGCCGCCATTGCTAAAGCTGGCGTCCCACCAGTGCTCTTTAGATTAATTAAAGAGTTCTCCCGAAGGGCTAATGGAAGCGATACCGTAAGGACACACGTAAAAGGTCCAGTCCTGATGGGAGGTTACAAACGAATACAGGGAGGTACTGAGGAGGGACTAATAAGCCTATTAACAGATCAAAAGCCAACATTTACGAAGGACAGTCACAGCAGCTGTTAGATTTGGGGGTCTCTAGTTGGCAATGGTTTGCACCTTTGTCCAAATAGGGACCCTTGCGTCTAGTCAGGGTAAGGGGCTACACTCCTAAATAACCCCTGCTCACCCCCTTGGTAGCTTGGCACGAGCAGGCAGGCTTATCTCAGAGGCAGTGTGTAAAGCATTTGTGAACACACAGTAATACAGTGACAACACTATAAATGGACACTACACCAGTTTAGAAAAATAAGTAATCTTTACTAGACTTAACACAAGGTCAAACGACAAAAATCCACAATACTGTAATCAAAAATGAGTCTTTAAAATGGTAGAAATAGCTTAGTTCAATGTAGATGATAAATGCGACACTTTACTCTCAAAGTACCTTGGATGCGTCACGCAATACAAACAAAAGGGTCGCAGGGAAGGTGATGCGACGTTCCTTACACTCAGGGGAGTGGGTGCGTCGGTTCCTTACTGCTGCGCAGGGGAGATGAGGCTCCCTTCCTTACTGTGTGGGGAGTTGATGCGTCGTTTCTTACTGTGATCCGGTGCGATGCGCCAAAATGGCGACTTGGTTACGGTGCGACAACGTAGATGCGATGCGTGCACGCCCGACGGCCGTGCGACGACTCGGTGAACTTCTGAGCCGCGACAGGCCCTGCGACACGCTTCTCCGGTGATGCGACGGCGACCTCTGCGGCGGCGACACGCTTCTCCGGTGATGCGACACGCTTCGTCGGTGATGCGATGGCGAACAGCGGCGGCACGCTTCTTCGGCAATGCGACGGCAACTGCTGCAGTGGCGACACGCTTCTCCTTGTTGCGTCGCGCTTCCAGCTCCCAGCAACACGCAGTCTTCAAAAGGGCCCAACACAACAGCAGGCACCTCTTTGCAGGTAGAATTCCCAGCAAGGGAATTCAGGGGGGCTGGTTGGTGAAGTCTTGTATCCCTGAGACTTCAGGCAGGAGGCAAGTTCAATCTTCAAGCCCTTGGAGATCTTCTTCAAGATGATGAAAGTACACACAAAGTTCCTTTCTCCTTTCTTTGGCAATAAAGTAACCACTGCAGGCCAACCCCAATAGCACACAGCACAGGGGCAGTCTCCTCCTTCAGTTTCCTGGTTCTTGTCCTCAGCAAAGGTTCGTCTTGGTTCCCAGAAGTGATCTAAAGTTCTGGGGTCTGGGCCCCAATATTTATACTCAGAAAGTCTTTGTTCTCTGGCTGCAGAGAGTGTCTGTGCCTGACCAAAACCAGTTCTGTGCAGCTTCCTGGCAGGAGGTGGAGACAGCATTGTTTGAGAGCAGACCTGGTCCAGGTAGCTGAAAGGAAATCTCCTCCCCCTACTCTCTATTCTATGAGGGCTCAGGTCAGTGGAAGGAAGTCTCCTCCCCCCTACTCCCTATTCTATGTGGGTCCTATTCAGCCCAGCCCTGACCCATCAGATTGCTGGAGCCAAGACCCTCTCCAGTCCCCTGTCACTCACAAACCAGACAGTGAATACACAACCTTAGCAGAGGCACATTGGAAGGTTAGGCAAGAAAATACCTACTTTCTAAAAGTGGTATTTTCAAACACAGAATGTAAAAATCACCGACACTAAAAGATGTATTTTAACATTCTGAGTTCAGGCATACTAAATTCGTTGTTCTATCTTGTTCCTAGGGTCAGTTAAGGATTATAAGATGTTATAACCAAAGTGCCCATTCTGGCCTATGGGAACAGATAGCCTTGCAATAGTGAAAAACGAAATTGGCTGTAATTCACTATTAGGACATGCCACACACATCAGGGCATGTCCTACCTTTTACATACAATGCACCCTGCCCTTGGGCCTACCTTAGGGGTGACTAACATGTAGAAAAGGGAAGGTTTAGGGACTGGCAAGTGGGTGCACTTGCCACGTCAGCATGGCAGTCCCAGACTGCACACAGGCTCTGCAATGGCAGGCCTGAGTCACACTTTACAGGCTGTTTCTGTGGGTGGCACAACCAGTGCTGCAAGCCAACCAGCAGCATTTGATTTATAGGCCCTGGGCACCCAAGGTGCACTATACTAGGGTCTGACAAGTAAATCAAATAAGCCAATCATGGAATCACTAATCCATACAACAATTTACAATAGGGAGCACTTGCACTTTGGCACTGAATAGCAGTGGCAAAGTGCCCAAAGCATCTAGACCAGCAAAAACATCGTAAACACAGGAGGCAACAGCAAAAAAAATGGAAGGGAGACCCACGCCAATGGTGCCAGGTCTAACACGTGTCTCCTCCAGCTGAAATGTAGGGAGAACTACCCTACCTCTTGGGAGTTCTCTTCACTAAGGCGGAAAAATCTGGACAGACCATCAGCATTGGCGTGTTCTGTACCAGGGCGGTGTTCCACCGTGAAGTCCATCCCCTGTAGGGAAATGGACCACCTCAACAGCTTTGGATTCTCAACCCTCATCTGCATCAACCATCTGAGGGGCCTGAGGTCTGTCTGAACCCGGAAGTGAGTCCCAAACAAGTATGGTCTCAACTTCTTCAGTGCCCAGACCACAGCAAATGCCTCACGCCCAATCGCACTCCACCTCTGTTCCTGTGGAAGTAACCTCCTACTGATGAAGGCTACAGGTTGGTCTAGGCCCTCCTCATTCATCTTTGCAAGAACAGCCCCTACACCATGCTCTGAAGCGTCTGTTTGAACAATGAACTCTTTTGAGAAGTTGGGTGCCAGGAGCACGGGCGACGTGCTCATGGCAGTGTTCAGGGCATCAAAAGCTTTCTGACAGGTGTCAGTCCAGTTCACTTTCTTGGGCTGCTTCCTGGAAGTCAGCTCTGTCAAGGGTGCAACTATGCTGCCATACCCCTTGTCAAACCTCCTGTAATACCCAGTGAGTCCTAAAAAGGCTCTCACCTTTGTCTGGGTCTTGGGGGGTTCCCAAGCCAGGATGGTATCAATTTTGGGCTGTAGGGGCGCCACCTGGCCGCTCCCAACCTGGTGTCCCAAATTCACCACGGAACCCTGCCCGATCTGGCACTTACTCGCCTTGATCGTGAGGCCTGCCCTCCGCAGCGCCATCAACACTTCCCAGAGGTGGCGCAGATGTTCTTCCCAACTGGCGCTGAACACTGCAATGTCATCCAGGTAGGCGGCACTGAAATCCTCCAGTCCAGCCAACACCTGGTTGACCAACCTCTGAAAGGTGGCAGGGGCATTCTTCATCCCAAAGGGCATAACCCGGAATTGGTAGTGCCCATCTGGTGTGGAGAATGCTGACCTCTCTTTGCCCCATCAGTTAAGGCGATCTGCCAGTACCCAGACGTTAAATCAAACGTGCTGAGGTACCGGGCAGCCCCTAACCGATCAATGAGCTCATCAGCTCTGGGGATGGGGTGCGCGTCAGTCCTGGTGACTGAATTGAGTCTTCGGTAGTCCACACAGAACCGGAGTTCGGGTGTGGCACCAGGTGCGGCACCCTTTGGGACCAAGACCACTGGGCTGGCCCAAGGGCTGTTAGAATACTCAATCACCCCCAATGCGAACATCTTGGAGACCTCCTCCTTGATGCAAGCTTTCACCCTGTCAGTCACTCTGTAAGTCTTGTTCTTAACAGGAGTACTGTCCCCAGTGTCCACATCATGGACGCACCACTCAGTGACACTAGGGGTCAGGGAGAACAGGTCAGGAAACTGTCCCAACAGTTGGCGACAGTCCTCCGGCTGCTCAGGGGTCAGGGTGGAAGAGAGGTTTACACCATCCACTGACCCATCTTGCTCTGTCGCAGACAGGAGGTCAGGAAGAGGCTCAGTCTTCTCCTCCATTCCATAATCTGTTGCTAGGAGTATGCCCACTTCGGACCTCTCTAAGTGGGGCTTCAGGCGGTTTACATGCAGGACCCGCAAGGGGTTCCTAGGAGACCGCAAGTTCACCAAGTAGGTGACATCACTCTGGCGCTCCACCACCTCAAATGGTCCGGTCCACTTATCCTGGAGCGCGCAGGGCTCCACTGGGGCCATGACCCACACTTTCTGACCAGGCTGAAGCTCAATCAGAGTGGCATTCTGATCATACCACCGCTTCATCTCCTCCTGGCTGGCTTCCAGATTCACCTGAGGAGTTGCCTGAAACGCCGGGTTTAGTTTCTGAAGGCCAGCATGTAGCTATATACATCCTGGGGAGGTTTCCTGGGAGCTTTCTCCCAGCCTTCCTTTACCAAACTCAGAGGTCCTCTTACCGGGTGACCATACAGTAGTTCAAAGGGGCTGAACCCTAGGGACTTCTGTGGCACCTCTCGGTAAGCAAAGAGAAGGCATGGCAAGAGGACGTCCCACTTATGCCTCATGGGTTCTTCCAGACCCATAATCATGCCTTTTAGGGTCCGGTTGAATCTCTCAACCAGCCCATTACCTTGGGGGTGGTAAGGAGTGGTGAACTTGTATGTCACACCGCACTCCTGCCACAGGGACTTCATATACTTGGAAATGAAGTTTGTACCACGGTCTGACACCACCTCTCTGGGGAACCCCACACGGGAGAAAATCCCCATCAACGCACGTCCCACCACGAGGGCCGTCACAGTCCGGAGAGGGATGGCTTCCGGGTACCGGGTGGCATGGTTCACCAAGACCAGGATGAACCTGTTGCCCATGGCTGTCTTGGGATCCAGAGGCCCCACAATGTCAATGCCCACCCTTTCAAAGGGGGTGCTGACCACAGGGAGTAGCTGGAGAGGAGCCTTGTGCTTCCTCCCACTCTTTCCACTTGCCTGGCAAGTCTGGCATGTCCTGCAATGAGTGTCCGAACTCTTGCGCATCTGGGGCCAATAAGAGTGGGTGACAAGCCTCTCAAAGGTCTTGTCCTGCCCCAGATGTCCTGCTAAAGGTACATCATGAGCCAAACCCAGTAGGAAGGCTCTGAAGCGCTGGGGTACCACCAGCACACAGGCTGACCCATGCTCAGCAACCTTAGGCTCGCTATACAGGAGACCATTCTCCCAGTAGATCCAATGTGATCCAGACTGATCACCTGCTGCCTGGTTTGTGGCCTGTTGCCGCAAACCCACAAGAGAAGGGCACTTGTTCTGCTCCTCACAGAACTCTTCCCTGGAGGGGCCTCCTTCCTGCTGCCAATGGGTCAGCTCAGGCAGGTCCCCCAGTTCAGCCACCTGTTCCCCTGTAGGTTCCAGGGCATCCCCCTCCAGGTCTGCCTCCTCCTGGACCGTGGGAACCACGGGGGCCGGTTTCCCGCGCCCCCTGCCTCTTCTCTTTAAGGCAGGCACCTGGGCCACTCTTTCAGGCTCCAGGTCCTCTTGAACACCCTTACTGGCTGCCATAGACTGGGTGGTCACACACGCCCAACCTGGCAAGCCCAACATCTCCAAATGTGCATTACGCTCCACCTTAGCCCAAGGGGAGCTCTCCAAATCATTGCCCAACAGACAGTCAACAGGCATGGCTGGCCTCACAGCTACTTGAGACCCCCCCCCCCCACTCAAAGGGAACCTGAGCCACCTTGCAGTGGCTCTCTGTGTTGTCAGCAGCAACAACTGGGTAAAATGCATTGGGGATTACCTGCTCTTCAGACACCAGCAGACAACTGACAGCTGTCACACTGGCTCCGGTGTCTCTCAGAGCCTCCACCCTTTGGCCATTGATGGTCACCCACTGCCTGTACTTCTTTGTGTTAACAGGCAGCTGGGTCCTGGGGACTACCTCACAGTCTCCTAAAGAGACTAGGGACATCTCTGCGGGTCCCCAACCACCTTGGGCACCCAACTCCTCCCCCAGGGCTACACTAGCGATCTGCCGGGGTGGTGCACCAGTGGGTGCTGTTTTCCCATACATGGGACATCTTGAATCATAGGAGCAGTGGGCCCACTTGACCACACTTGAAACAGGTCTTGGGCCCCTGTGAACAGGCTTATCTGTCGGGGCCCCTGACTTCTTTTCAGGGGAGGCTGGGAACCCTTCCCTTGGTTCCCTTGGGGATTACTTTGGGGCCCTTTCTGGAACTCCCTCTGTTTACCCTTGTCCCCCCACTCCTCTGCTGGGGACCCTGCCCACCTTTGGCGGAGTCTCCCACATGACCCTTGTGGACCCGGGTGCTCACCCAGCGGTCTGCCTCCTCAGCAAGCTTCCTAGGGATAGTCAGCTTACTATCAATCAGGTGCTGGCGCAGCTCTGGAAAACAATTACTGGACAAGTGCTCCCACGCAATCAAATCATAGAGCGCCTGAAAATCATTATTCACTTTGCTACCCTTCACCCAACCATCCAATGCTCTGCCAGAAAGGACACATATTCTACCCAAGTGCTTGACTCCAGTTTCTTGCAATTTCTAAACCTTTGTCTATACATTTCAGGAGTCAACCCATACCTACTCATCAAGGCTTCTCTCATGTGCTCATAAGAATTGTGGACTTCAGAGGGCAAGTCTAACAAGGTATCCCGCCCCTCACTGAGGAACCGCCCCCACAACCCCGCTCCCCAATCTTTCTCAGGGACCCGGTGGGAGGTCATAGCTACCTCATAGGCCTTGAACCACTGACCAATATCATCATTTCTGTAAAATTCTTTGACCACCTCCTTGGGTATATATACTCGTGCCTCACTAGGCATGGGCGGTGTGCTGCCACCAGAGGGAGTAATCGCTAAGCTTCCTGCTTTCAATTCCAACTCCCTCAAACTTCTCTCATGCGCCAATTGCATCCTCTTTTCCTCTAGGGCCAATTTCTTATTCTCTAATTCTAACTGCCCACCCATTTTGAGCTTGGCTAGCTCCATCTCATGCACCCTACTTCTCTCCCTGTCCTCCAGCTCTCCTGGGGACAGGCCTTTGGAAGAAACACTGCTGCCTGCCCAGGAAGGTACTTTCCCTCCCACTGGACCCAAGGGCCCCCCTTGCTGCTCCTCTAAATCCTCCACCTGATCCTCAGGGTGCTCACTGGCACTCCTTGCTTCCAACCAGGCCCTCAGCGCCTTTTGGTATTCCTCTTTTCTCGTGAGGCCTTTCAGGGACTTTAAATTTCTTGCAAGCGGATTTGAGCTGGGGCACAGTGTATGCATCCAACATTTCTTCTTCAAATTCAAACTCTTCAGGTGCAATGGATGCTGGTGTACTCATGGTAACAACGACTGGCAGTTCTTAGCAAAAATAGTAATCCCATGGAAAAAGATTCCACCAATAAGTATGTGGTTGCGTTTGATCTGCACTCACTAGTAGTGTACACCAATCACTGTATATGAATCACAAATGCAAGCCCAAATCCTCACCGCTGACCACCAATGTTAGATTTGGAGGTCTCTAGTCGGCAATGGTTTGCACCTTTGTCCAAATAGGGACCCTTGCATCTAGTCAGGGTAAGGGGCTACACTCCTAAATAACCCCTGCTCACCCCCTTGGTAGCTTGGCACGAGCAGGCAGGCTTATCTCAGAGGCAGTGTGTAAAGCATTTGTGAACACATACAGTAATACATTGACAACACTACAAATGGACACTACACCAGTTTAGAAAAATAAGTAATCTTTACTAGACTTAACACAAGGTCAAACAACAAAAATCCACAATACTGTAATCAAAAATGAGTCTTTAAAATGGTAGAAATAGCTTAGATCAATGTAGATGATAAATGCGACACTTTACTCTCAAAGTACCTTGGATGCGTCACGCAATACAAACAAAAGGGTCGCAGGGAAGGTGATGCGCCGTTCCTTACACTCAGGTGAGTGGATGCGTTGGTTCCTTAATGCTGCGCAGGGGAGTTGAGGCTTGCTTCCTTACTGTTTGGGGAGTTGATGCGTCGTTTCTTACTTTGATCCGGTGCGATGCGACAAAATGGCGTCTTGGTTACGGTGCGACAACGTAGATGCGATGCGTGCACGCCGTGCGGCGACTCGGTGAACTTCTGAGCCGCGACAGGCCCTGCGACACGCTTCTCCGGTGATGCGACAGCGACACGCTTCTCCGGTGATGCGACACGCTTCATCAGTGAAGCGACGGCGAACAGCGGCGGCGGCGGCACGCTTCTTCGGCAATGCGACGGCAACTGCTGCGGCGGCGACCGCTTCTCCTTGTTGCGTCGCGCTTCCAGCTCCCAGCGACACGCAGTCTTCAAAAGGGCCCAACACAACAGCAGGCACCTCTTTGCAGGTAGAATTTCCAGCAAGGGAATTCAGGGGAGCTGGTTGGTGAAGTCATGTATCCCTGAGACTTCAGGCAGGAGGCAAGCTGAGTCTTCAAGCCCTTGGAGATCTTCTTCAAGATGATGAAAGTACACACAAAGTTCCTTTCTCCTTTCTTTGGCAATAAAGTAACCACTGCAGGCCAACCCCAACAGCACACAGCACAGGGGCAGTCTCCTCCTTCAGTTTCCTGGTTCTTCTCCTCAGCAAAGGTTCGTCTTGGTTCCCAGAAGTGATCTAAAGTTCTGGGGTCTGGGCCCCAATATTTATACTCAGAAAGTCTTTGTTCTCTGGAGGCAGAGAGTGTCTGTGCCTGACCAAAACCAGTTCTGTGCAGCTTCCTGGCAGGAGGTGGAGACAGCATTGTTTGAGAGCACACCTGGCCCAGGTAGCTGAAAGGAAATCTCCTCCCCTACTCTCTATTCTATGAGGTCTCAGGGAGTGAAAGGAAATCCCGCCCCTACTCTCTATTCTATGAGGGCTCAGGTCAGTGAAAGGAAGTCTCCTCCGCCCTACTCTCTATTCTATGTGGGTCCTATTCAGCCCAACCCTGACCCATCAGACTGCTGGAGCCAAGACCCTCTCCAGTCCCCTGTCACTCACAAACCAGACAGTGAATACACAACCTTAGCAGAGGCACACTGAAAGGTTAGGCAAGAAAATACCTACTTTCTAAAAGTGGTATTTTCAAACACAGAATGTAAAAATCACCCACACTAAAAGATGTATTTTAACATTCTGAGTTCAGGCATACTAAATTCGTTTTTAGGTCTCGGCCTGCACCAGCGCTTGCGCTGGTCTGGCCGAGAGTTTTAGTAAGCGGGTTTTGGAAGTGCAAACACTGGCTTTCGGCTGGCGACCAGCTTGAGTTCACGATGGCGTGCACGCGCAGCTGCCATCTGGGTTTCCTTATCTCTTCCTCATTTTCTCGTCATGGCTCATTAACTCTCTGGACTCTGATGTTTCAATTGCAGCAGCAGCTCACATTACCAACTGAGGGCCCTGGACTACAGTCACATGAAAAACAACAGCGATTAGCATTGAAATGCAAGCTTTTTTGGTCTAGTTAGAAATATTGCTTCGGTGGGTTGATTTCACCTTATATCAGCTATTTGTTTTATATTGGGAGTCACAGCCTAATTACCAGTATTTTTGTCTCTCACTGTTTTAAAAAAAAAAAATTTATTCGCACAAAGCTATATTTAAGGTTACTTTTTCAGCGTCACTTCTTCACTCTATTTAAACTCCACCCCCCACTCTTATTGTCTCTCTCCTTCTCTCTCTCTCCCTCTCTAATTCTCTCTATACTTAATTAACTCTCCCCTCTCTATCTTTTTTAGCCTTTCATTCTCTCTCACCCCTTTATCTGTTTCTCTTTCAAACTCCTTCATTCACTCTCTCTCCCCCTTCTTTCTCTCTCTCTATCCCGCTCCACTCTTTATTCTATGTACACCCTTTCTCTCTCTTTCTCTCTCACCACCCTCTCTAATTGGGCATTATATCTTCACTCTATCTCTCACTCGGCAACACCACAGCATTACTCAGCGCAACCACAGCATCAATCAGAGCCAGCACAGCATCAATCAGAGCCAGCACAGCATCACTCAGCACCAACACAACATCTCTCAACGCCATCACAGCATCACTCAACGCCATCACAGCATCACTCAACGCCATCACAGCATCACTCAACGCCATCACAGCATCACTCAACGCCATCACAGCATCACTCAACGCCATCACAGCATCACTCAGTGTAACCACAGCATCACTCAGCACAACCACTGCATTACTCAGTGCAACCACAGCATCACTCAGCACAACCACAGCATCACCCAGCGCCACCACAACATCACTCCGCGCCACCACAGCATTACTCAGCGCCACCATAGCTTTACTCAGCGACACCATAGCTTTACTCAGCGACACCACATCATCACTCAGGGCCAACACTGCATCACTCAGCACCACCACAGGATGACTCAGCACCACCACAGGATGACTCAGCACCACCACAGGATGACTCAGCACCACCACAGGATGACTCAGCACCACCACAGGATGACTCAGCACCACCACAGGATGACTCAGCACCACCACAGGATGACTCCAGCACCACCACAGGATGACTCAGCACCACCACAGGATGACTCAGCACCACCACAGGATGACTCCGCACCACCACAGCATCGCTCAGCGCCACCACAGCATCGCTCAGCGCCACCACAGCATCGCTCAGCGCCGCCACAGCATCGCTCAGCGCCGCCACAGCATCGCTCAGCGCCGCCACAGCATCGCTCAGCGCCACCACAGCATCGCTCAGCGCCAAGACAATATCACTCAGCACCACCACAGCATCACTCAGCGCCAAGACAATATCACTCAGCACCACCACAGCATCACTCAGCACCACAGCAGTATCACTCAGCAACACCTCAGCATCGTCTCCGCAACAGTCACCACCACCACCACTACCACCTCAGCATCACTCAGCACCACCTCAGCCTGCTCTCGGAATCTGGCATCTGTTGATTCTCCCCTAGCGTCTGGCCGCTGCTAGTGTTATAATACAGGTACTAGTTCCCAACCTTCACCCTCCGATTGTTTATGCCCCTCAAAAAAAGCTTTAACAAACAACCATTGCAATAGGCAGAAACAAGTTGCCAGCATTGCAAGAACAAAAGAAAACTGAGGAAATTTTTATTGTAAATACTTTTTTAATATGGTTGTTCAGTTTTACATAATGCCTTCTTGGTCATATATAAAGTAACAAAAATGCTTCTGACACTTTTTTATTATAACTTTTCAGCATGTAAATGTAAATGTAGTAGTATTTGTATAGCGCCCGAATCGACCCCCGAAGGGGTATCTCAGGCGCTTGTACGCATACCGCTGTGGAACCCTTCCTGGCCTTTCCCTGTGAGATGCCCACTCCTGGGCACCCCCAAGGTGAAGCCAGGCATCTTAGCGTTGTGGGGGCCGTTGTGGAGATTAAGCAAGCTATTGCCCAGAGTTGCAGAGTGGGACCCATGATCAGAATAGGCACCGAGGCGAGAATTATCAGGTCCGAGGAAATTGAGCCCAAGACCCGCCGAGGCGGGAATTGAACCCTGGTCCCGGGCTAGACCTCTGCATCAGGGTCTGCCGCTCTAACCATTGAGCCACACTTCTCCACAGCACAGCTTGAAGACATTGGCAAAGTCAATAGCTCTGGCTAAACACTTATAAGGCCCCAAAGGCGAGACCTATTGGCTATGCCAATGCTTGTTCTATCTTGTTCCTAGGGTCAGTTAAGGATTATAAGATGTTATAACCAAACTGCCCATTCTGGCCTATGGGAACAGATAGCCTTGCAATAGTGAAAAACGAAATTGGCTGTAATTCACTATTAGGACATGCCACACACATCAGGGCATGTCCTACCTTTTATATACAATGCACCCTGCCCTTGGGCCTACCTTAGGGGTGACTAACATGTAGAAAAGGGAAGGTTTAGGGACTGGCAAGTGGGTGCACTTCACTATATGCAGGGGCGACTCTCCGCCCCTGATCCAGTGGCACAGCAAAGTGCTCCTTGCGCAATTCTTCCGTTTATGCAAATTTAATCCTGGTTTTCCTTCCTTTCATCCTGTTTTACTCTCGAATCCCTCTATTTAATTCCACACGCAAGGTATCCTGCCAATTTCCTAAGGTTTCTCATGTTCCAGTTTGTCCATCCGGACCTTTTTCAAGAACAAGTACAGACGCAATCGTTCATCGGAAGCAGTATTTTATTAACCCAATGCATTTCGGGCAATTTCAAGCCCTTCGTCAGGGGTAACTTCCTCGGCTCAACAGCATGTTCCTCTTCCTCTCACCATTCCGGAATGCGTCTGTACTTGTTCTTGAAAAAGTCGCCCCTGCATATAGTGATTTAGTATTCAGGTGCCATCAGGGCAAGGCACCACATCCGTGAGCACGCAACATTGAATACATATTGCGAACTAACATTGATGAATTACGAATAAAAGAGGTGTGCATTCCCTATTATTGAAAGTGGGTGCACTTGCCACGTCAGCATGGCAGTCCCAGACTGCACACAGGCTCTGCAATGGCAGGCCTGAGTCACACTTTACAGGCTGCTTCTGTGGGTGGCACAACCAGTGCTGCAAGCCCACCAGCAGCATTTGATTTATAGGCCCTGGGCACCCAAGGCGCATTATACTAGGGTCTGACAAGTAAATCAAATAAGCCAATCATGGAATCACTAATCCATACAACAATTTACAATAGGGAGCACTTGCACTTTGGCACTGAATAGCAGTGGCAAAGTGCCCAAGCTATCTAGACCAGCAAAACGTCGTAAACACAGGAGGCAACAGCAAAAAAATGGAAGGGAGACCCACGCCAATGGTGCCAGGTCTAACCGCAGTCAATTGAAAAGATGGGCGGAGAGTGAAGGAGCTTCAAGTCCATACCTGAATACAGCATGCATCGCAGTGCAGCGCATGCGCAGCCTAGGCTCGACCTAAAAATTGGTATGTTGTAAGAACAATTTCCACAGGCGCCTTAGCACACTTTGCAGTTTTCCATAATGCCTTAACAAATTTACATAGAAGCGCTAGATAGCACACCACTCAGCAAAACTTCACAGTGACTTTCCTATGCAGTATCTACTAACTCAATAATGGATCTGCAGGAAAATCCACTGACAGGATCCACCACTTCTCAGTTCCGAATTAAGAACTAAACAGCATGTATCCTTATGAGTCATGGGCAGAAATATCAGGAATAAGTGAGGCTTTGTTTGTATCTGCCCGACATTCACTTTGAATTATGGGGAAAAATATCTTGCTCCACATTTCCATAACTGATCAAAATGCAAACAGGCAACTTTCACTGTTACCTTAAAATGGGCTAGATATCATTGTGAAAGTATTCCCAAGTATCCGCCTGTGACCCTGGTAGGAAGTCCCACAGTAGCAGGTGCTGCACTAGGAGAACCAAAACACACCATTATAGAAGAAAGGTTTAGCTAACCATTTCCATTTGCACCATTAGCACACCTTTTCCGTAAATGTCTGGCAATCGTGTGGCACCAGTTTTGGAAATGCTGAACTAGCATATTGTGCTGCTTTTTAAAATATCCCAGACATCACTTTACATTTTCCCATAATTCTGTTGTCAGTTCCCTTCTGTTGTCAGTTCCCTTTATAACCTTTCACGGTGCAATGAGGATGAACACTTAACCAATACCATAAAGCCCCAGTTATCTTGCATTTTCCCATAAGGCACCAACAAGCACCCTTTTGCTGTTGTCCATAAAGCTGCTATTTCCAGTCACTTAACTGGAGCCATCATTCTGTGTTGTTTATCCCACTCTGCATTCTACCGCTTGGTCTGCCCACATAGGAAAAGGCATCAGCGCTGGCAAAACAGAAGCAGTGTGGCAGGTTCACTGCTGCATTCTGTCTCTGCCTTGCTGTGTCTCATACTCACCCTACCTTCCCCAGATGATTGGCTTACCAGCAGCCTCTTGGTTCCTTTGGAGCAGAAAGCGCACAGCTCCCTTTTAGAGATGGCAACCAGCCATTCAAGATTATATGGCTTTTCTGTCTTCAAATCTGGGCCTTTGTGCTTCTTCCAGAAAATCCCCAAGGAAATAAGTGATTGGATAGTAGGTTGGTTATGAGGGGATACTAGAGTGCAATATCATCCAATTTGTGAATTTGGGCAGCGGAAAGCGATGGGCTGTACCAGATGTGTGTTTGAGTACAGACACATTTTCCATGTCCGTGTTCCTTCATGACATTTTTCATTTCTAAAGTAAAGCAGCATTGTAGCTTTTTCTGTTGAAGTGATTACTTTGTTGGTATTCTGATCCGCTTAAAACTGCAGACAGTACATGAATTAGCAAACTGAACGTCTTCATTGCTGTATACTTCATGTCTAGAATACCTTTAGCAAATGGTGATTGGTCTTTATTAACAATAAAATGACAGGTGTTGCTTTATAAATCAATATTTGTGAAATTATAGTGTTGGATGCTACTATTCACCTTCAAAACAAGAAACTCGTGATTTGTTTCTGTCTTTGTCTAATATTAATTGAGAATAAGCTACCTAAAAGCAGGGGGGCTTTCAGTGGCTAAAATTCAATTTTAGTTGATTGAACCTTGTGTTTACAGCACATTTAAGCAAAGAAAACAGTTGGGAAAATGGATTTTTGCTCAACTATAAGGTCATCTTTGTTCCGGCAAAGTCAGTGTTGGTCTGGACTAAGCCAAGGTGTGGTAACCTCAGGGCATATCCTGAAGTATTTGTCTTTCTGTTTAACTTCAGAAAGTATTATCACGATGTGCCTTTTAGTCTGTACATCCTGACTGCTATACCTGGTTTTATGGTTTAATAGCCACAATGACTAAGAATTGCGTGTGTTCCTTGTGGTTTGAAAGGCAATGCAAATATAAGAATAACTAACAGATGCAAAGTAGGAAATGCAGTATATATCTAGTTTTGTTAGTTATTCTAAATATTCATCCATGTTGGTTTTCAGGCCTATCATCTTCTTTAAATTGAGATTCTTGCAGGAAAGTTGTGCTTCCTACACAAAATATACCGCTATCCAGCATGTTAACTGTTTCTTTTTTTGAAGATATGTTTTAAGTGTAACACAATCAAACAGAGGTTATGCAATCGCATACCACAATCTAAGATCTCCGTGTTTGACCAAGCTTACTTAATCCTTAAATCACAGCGCTGAATCCAATTTGAGAAACAAGTCTGTATAGCAGGACAATCAACGGAAAGAACTTGTGGATCCCACAGAGATAAAGGAGGGCAAGTACAGAAACAAAAGTACATAATGGTCAACTTTGCAGCTCTTAGGGCAGCCAGCTTCCCAAATACTCTTACTCATCCTCCTTCAGTAGGCAAATCTCTGAGGTCTGGTTAGGGCATACGATAAGCGCTCCCTATCTTCACCCCACTCATCGTGTCTTAGCACTGATCCGCAGTGTTCTGACTCTTTAACATTAGATTGCAAGTGCTTGGCTGATTCAGTTTGTGGAAAAAATACTTCTTCTCCTCATGATGAACTCTCCGGTTTAGTGGTCAATGTAACATAGCCTCCACCTGCATATTCGCCACCTTGCTTTTAATTGTCTTGAATGATTTATTTAGGAGTCCCTGGGCAAAGATCCATGAACAAAGGAAGTCCCTCACACTGACCCTCCTTTTTTGCATATTCCATTTCGCAGCACCTCATCATGCATTTTTTGAGACTTTAGAATAGTCATAATCTAGCCTTCCCCCTCATTATTCTCAGTTGAGTAGGCAGGCGATGGGCCAGGCCAAGGCATGGACTATGCTCTCTAGTGGGCTGATTACAAAGGGGCGCCGGTTCACTCGCCTCCACTGTCATAGAGAGATCGATCCTGGGAGACCCAGTTGGTCCCTCTCCTCAAATCGTCTAAAGACTCCAATCTTGCAACCATCCTCATTACGTTCTACACCTCACAGTTTCTGTTATTACCTCACCCAGTACTTTCTCTACCATTTCTTGCCTCTTCTCCAGCTCCAGTGTGTATGTTTTCACGATATACAATGTCTGCTCCACAGCTGTCATTTGCCCAGACAACTGCTTACTTTTCAATTCAGTGGCTTTCACATACTGTTTCATGGCCTTCGGTCTCAGTGGCAAATCTGCTTGGTGATTTGAGAGCCCAGAGGAAGATTATCTGTCCCTCTGAAATGGAATACTCCTTTGGAGCCTCCTGTTCAGTAACCTCTATTTGCCCCTTATTTACTAGGGAATTGGACACCATTAGGGAGTCTCCAGTGTTCCCCTTTGATTTTTTTTGCAGCTGGACCTAACAGTTCTTCAGGGCACCTGGGTCCTAGATAGGGTTTGCTACCTCACACTCCACACAGTGCTTAATACTCCAAGCTATGACCGGATTCCTGAAGGATCCCCGACGACCATTACAGGGCACTGTATACTTTCACTATCTCTAAGAGAGATTTCGCATCACCCGTTTTGGATATGCGTTTACCCACAGGCTAGCTTCTGCCACCTTTTCTGAGTGCCGAGGAGTTGTGGTCCCAGTCTAGCCACAATATCGTCATCCTCCAGAGTTAGAATGTTCCACACGTTTGGGGCTTGCTGCTGTTGGACTTTGGGAAGTGGGCAGTCTGCTTGCAAGGGAGAGGGGAAGGTGGATTCTCGTGCCAGTTAGCATCTCCCTGTGTTGTGCAGTCTCCTGAGTTACATGGGATAGCAGACAACCTCTTCCTCCTCTTGAGTCGGTCCAGGAAACGTACCCCTCTGCACCATTGCTTCGGCAGCATAGGCAGAGAAAAAGTGCCACAAATGGGAGCTCCAAGACACTGCTACTATGTTAGAGCTTTGCTGTCCCTGCCCCACAAAGCTATCACATTTTACAGAGTTTGCTACTAGCTTGTATGAAAAACTTAGAAACCTTATTTTACTGTACTTGTGTTATCTCACTAGTCCATTCTATGCAGTGTCACAAATTTGTTCATGCCCTGCTTACATGTTTGTGCTTGCACTTTTTATGGTCAATTTAAAATTGTCTTTATCCTGCTCTCTATGTGCCATTGAATGCTTGGAATGTCTACACATCCAGTCTGATACTCAGTCATTTTTGGTGCATTTAAGTTTAAAAAACAAAAAACTAGGTATGTGGTCTTACTGCCTAAGATGGTGATCACAACTAATTCGGCCATAACGTCCTGTTGTGTGCTCGCACTGGTGGGCAGAGAATCCCATTAAACTGACTAGACCTGAAGCCATGCACCCTTACTGGGGCAAACCTCTCTGACTGGCACCCCTGCTGAGGCGGCATTGTCTGCACTGTATTGAGAACCCACCCGCAGCAGAGGGACATACCCAGCTCCAGAGTCACGTGGAGTCCGGCTCAGAGACATAGGCCTACACCTGTCAAGGTGAGGAGGCCTAACATTTGGGATTCCTGTGTTAGCCCCAGGGAAGGGCGAGATGTATTGGTGGAGGGGCACCCAGAACGGACTGTGGTGCCACAAACTGTGGCCTACTGTCCCATGCCTGAGCAGGGCGCAGGTCCCTCCCTCACTTTCAGAAAGAGACTTTAACCTCTAGATGGGTGAAGGCCCTAGGCCGCCAGGATCCGGCTTAGCCGGTTCTTTGAAGAAAACAAAGCAACAGTGGTGTTGGTTGGGCCCAGATTTATGGTGCTGCCTGGTGGACCCACTGGGGCTGGCTGGTCCCCTACCTTTAACATTAGCCACCACTATGGCCAAAGACAAACTGCCCCACTCAAGCAAACCGGCCACTCTGGACAAATGTGTGCTCTCCGCCACAAAAACAGACTGCGCTCACTTTGGATGCAATGGTATGGGCACCAACAAAATCCTAACGGCCATCACTCGATAGCGTGATGCTCTGGAAGCCAACATTGGAGGGTGGGCTCCGATGTCATGCTGATCAGTCCGGATCTGTGCCAAGCAGTGGACAGGATAGCGGAGCCCAAGGTTAGACTATCTGGTGTGGAATGTCAGATATGCAAAGCACTGTTACACAACTCACTACTGTCTAGAATGCGGAGGGGAGAGTGCACAGGAACAATATTCTATTCATGGGGTTCCCCGGAGGCTGAAAGGGCATTCACCCAAAAGGTTCCTAGACCAGCGGTTGCATAGCATACTATGTGCTTTTTTTTATCGAAAGAGCCCATAGGGCCCTGACCCAGAAACTACTACCAGGAGCCCCCTCGGGCCAATGATAGCGCACATTTTAAACTACCTAAACAGGGACATGATTCTCTGCCATGCCCGCTCCCAGGACACCTTGCTGTTTCAGTCTCCCAAAATAATGATCTTCCCAGACTATCCAAGCTAGTTCAAGACCAACACAAATCCTACATTGCGGCGAAAAAGAGATTTCAAGATTTGAATATCCAGCAAAACTTAAGGTCCTCTACTAAGCCAAAACATATATTTCTTTGACACCCCGAATGAAGTGTTCCAATGGACAGACGAAGATGCCATTTCTGACCCCATACACTCCCCCTCTGCATGCTAGCTCTGCGCCAAGGGGTTGTTATACGCATCCCTGTGGAACAAGAACTGGTCATGCTCATTCTGGTATGACAGATCGGAGGTACCTGGGGATACTTAAGACTTTGAGAGCAGCGCAACCGCAGACAGAACCTGTGGTGATGCCGGGAACGACTCCCCTGTGAAGTCACCTACTGATACCTAATGTCAGCTCATGTATACCGGAGATCCGGGCTGAGCACAAGAGAACTATAATGACCAACATGGAATGAAAGGCACACCCTTCCCGCAACCAAAGGACAAGCAGACGCAGAGACCATAGCATTGAATGCCGATCCTTGCTGGTGCCGGTTATTACCCAAGTGTTGTAAGACCAGAACTATCGAACTGGATTACGAGCAGCAGCAATAGTTCAGGGGGTTGGTGAAATGTTAGGGCAGGTTGACGCCATCGCCCAGTTTGCTTTGACAGTCGGCATGGCCTACTTCGCCATTCAGAAATGTTGGGTGGGGGGAGGAAATGTGTTTTTGTGGTTGTATGCATTTTGGTTGGTAAAATTGGCACAATACTTTCCCTGATGATCACTGCCACACATTCCCTTGCTTGCCCAATCCCTGGCCTGATGACGGACAGTCTCAACATGGCCCCAGACAATATGGTTAAATTGGTGTTTTAGAACTTGAACTGCATTCTAGACCCAGTCAAAAAGGATAGCGGTCCTCTGTATGTCCAAAAGCCTTTGGACCAACATCCTATTTCTCCAAGAAACCCACTTGATGGTGAATAGTTTCTCATACCTAGCCTGCTATGGAATCAAGCACGTTTTCCAGTCTGCGTTTCACGAGGAGGTCTAGAGGGGTGGCCACATTGCTAAAAGGACACCTTCATTTCGAGATAAAGATATGGTTGAATTATTGAGGGCCGGTACATAGCAATCACTGGCCTCTTGAAAGGGGAAGCCATTACTATAAAGAATGTTTATGCTCCTCCCGTTTTAAATGCACCCTTACTAGATAGAGGTCATCATCTGACTTATAGGGGACGAAACTTCGAAGCAGAGGTGGCAACGGTGAAGAATGTATCCATGTGATACCCCATTTGTAGGCGATGGATCTCTTGGACATCTAGCGCCTGTTCCACCAACAGAAGAGAGGCACTTTTCAATGAGAGGCACAGAACGCCCTCTCCTGCTTGGACTACCTCTTTCTCTCGAACACAGACATCAATAAGGTAACAGACACATATATGCTAGCTCGCAGACATCTTGACCACTCCACTATAACGCTCTGCGTGCAGACAAGCGGCCGTAGAGCTCCACTATGTTGGAGACTGTCAGCATGGGCCCTACATGACACCAGACTTCCCTCCCTCATACAGGACTTGATAATTACTTTTCCCACAGTCAGTGCACTCCTCGGGCACTGTATTGGAGGCATTACTGACAACCCTCTGAGCGGAATTCATTAGTTATTCCACAGGGAAAAAACGCAAGAAACCGCAATCCATAGAGGACATTGAATCTCAAATAAGATCTTTGGAAACACATGTTAGTAACAATCCAAACCCGAAACTGCACAGCAAAAGTGCCCATGCCTACTTGAGGAGGCCACAAATGTATGGCTGGCTGCGCAGTCATGCCTTTATCAATGGGGAGACAAGGCCAGTAAATTACTGCACCACATCTGCTCAAATATCATATACCATGCCCCGATCGCACATGTCTTTCACGGGCTAAAAAACACCATAGGGGACAGAGCCATAGCCTACCACTTTGCGCGATATACCAATAACTTCCTCTCCTCATTCAGGGTGTGGCTCTGTTAACGCTGAAGTTAGGCTTGTGGCATCACTAGGGAACTATCAGCCACAGTGCTCTGTCCTTAGACTGCACCTAAGGGGCTGGTGTGCAGTAGTGGTGAGGCTGTGGAGGGCAGGGGACCAATCGGCAGCTCTCGCAACCGCCTGCCTGGAAAAGACTAGGGTTCCCAGACAGAAAAAGTGTCATAGCTATAGTGCATCCCTGCTGTGCTGCTCCTACTGCAATGCCCAAGGCAATGTCAGGCATAAGCTGTGACTCATGAGTGATTACAGCAGATGAAAAAGCCTAGGAGGGGTATGGCATTTGGCACTGGGAGCAACTGTGAGTACTTACAGTGCACTGGTTGCAATTCCTATTTTCTATGAAGGTCCAAGCAGTCCGCATCGGTCATGTGAAGAGGAAGTGTGCAACCAGCATTGGGAATGCAACAGTATTTAAGTAACCGGGCAGTGCTGGCTCAGCATGCACCTGAGTGCAGAGGACTGTGGGAGAGGAGGATGCATTTTTTCGAGGCTGCTACTTTTGCTGGTGAGTCATTGGTATGCAGGATAGGTCTACTTTGTGTACTGGTCACGGATGGGGAAAAAAAATTAATGTTCGTAAAAAGGCCTTGGGCTCTTCCTAAAACAAGACCGACAGCTGGGTAAGTCACTGACTGAAGGAGACTCTCCCAAACCTAAGGCTGAAAGGGGCTAAGCTAAAGTCCGTCTCTGTTATGTTGGGTGTTTGCATTGTGTGTTGTGCTGACATGAGCTACAGCTGTGTGCAACCAGACTTGGGGCCCGATTAAGAGTTTGGCGGTCTCACTACTGTCCCTCTGCGGCAGCTGTCCCAAGAAGACCGCTGAGCCAGCGGTATTTTGCCCAACATATTACGAGGTTTCCAATGGGCTGGCGATCTCTTTGCGGCACAGTTACACCGGTGTGACGTAACTCAGCAGGAACTGTGTGCAGTTGCACTGTGGTTCCATAGCACAGGGATGTGAGAAAGTGCTCTCTTTCTGCATGGTTGCCCCACTTTTTGCTGAATTGCTGATGTGCTTTGACTGTGTGCGCCCTGGGCTCCTGCTAATCAGGTACCCAGGGCCTATGTTCTTTCCCTAAAACTGCATTCAAGCCTAAACCCAACTGGCATCTCTGGCCACAGGTCAGCCCCTGGTAAATGGTACCACAGGTACGCAGGGCACTGTGACCAGAGAAGGCCTCTAAGGGCTGCAGCACTTATTGTGCCACCCTTAGAGGTCATGTACCCTTACACACACACACACTGCCTTTGCAGGCTGCGTGTTTTGGTGCAGAACAAAGTGAAGAGTCTGTGTGCCATGCCTACAACCCACTGCCCTGGCATAGGTCAGTCACTCCTCTAGCTGGGTGCACTATACCAGTGGTGAGGGTACAGGTGTATGAGCTCTGTACCCCTACAGTGTCTAAGTCCATTCTTAGACATTGTAAGTGCAGTGCTGCCATTAAGAGTATATGGTGCTGGGAGTTTGTCATTACGAACTCCACAGCACCATAATGGCTACACTGAAAACAGAGACGTTTCGTATCAAACGTCTCAGCACATTAAACCCACACTGATGCCAGTGTGGGATTTAATGAAAAATGCACACAGAGAGCAACTTAGAGATGCCCCCTGAAAACTAACCCACCTCTAGTGTCCAGGCTGAGTGGCTGCTTTCAGCTGCCACCACCAGACATGTTTCTGGACCCCTGGGTCGAGAGCCTGCTGCTCTCTGGGGCCTGAAACAATGCACATCCTGGGACGAGCTGCCAAGCCTCCTCCCCCAGGATGGGCAGGGTTCACGAAGGGGAAGCTTCAAAGGCTTGCCGCCTTTGTGAGCTTCCCCAGGCCACTTGCTGCTCTTAGCAACTGGTCCCAACTGGTTCTGACCCCCACTTTGGGCGAGAGAACTGTCGGGAAAAACAAGTGAGGAAGAGAGGTGTGCCCACCTCAGCCAACTCCACCCCTCAGGTGGGGGAGGCGAGGTGAAGCACAACTCTAAGTCCACGCCATCTTGAAGGTGGGGGGACTCAGCCAACTAGGGACAGGCTCATGCCCCCCTCCCGCTGGCGGGTGGCATAATAGGGGGTGTACCCACCCCAGGGAAGGGACCCATTGGTCCCTGCCTTTTACCTACCTGTAACGCCCCTAAATCTAGTATTTAGGGGCACCCCTGAACCTTGCTTACTCAGACAAGAAGAAACTGCAACAAGAAGAAGAAGGACCGAACAGCCGTGCAGCAGCTAACAAGAGGAAGACGCCCACTGACTTGGCCCCAGCCCTACCGGCCTGTCTCCCCCCTCGAACCTGCTCCTGCAAAATCCCGGTGTGTCCTGCAGCCAGCAACCTCGAAAACCCCGGAGGACCTGCCTGCCTTCAACCACAAAGACTTTGTCTCCCGTGAACACCGGATTTGTTCCTCTGCAACCTCTGGCCGGACACTGCGGATCCGCGCCACTCTGCACCCGCCGTCCACGGCCCGAGCTCGAGTGGGCAAACGCCACGAGGAGGTCACCCCGACGATCCTGACCGAGATCCGGCGACCCCTGACCTGCCTCAAGCCTCCAGCCGACGCCTGCAGCCTAATTCCGGAAGGTTCCCCTAACCGCGACCAGGAGCTGGTAAGAAGATCCGACCCCAAAAGGCACCCCTGCACCCGACGCCCCACGGCCTTGTGTGCCCAAACCGACGGAGCCTAACCAACCCCTAACTTCCCAACTTACCTCTCGAAGTGGTGGTCGCACCCAGAAGACCTTCGTCCCCAAGCCTGCAGTGCCTTTGCAAACCGGAGGTTCCCCATTGAAAACAACAGGGCGCCTGACGTCGAAACAGTACCCTGCACCCGGCCGCCCTAGTGCCGCTGAGGGTGCACCTTTGGTGCTACTTTGTTTCCCCATTTACCCTGAGCTAAAGTCCAGGAGCTTTGCTCCCACAACCCAGTGGCCTGCTTGCCAGCAGCCACCAACCGGAGGCCCCCTATACCCCATTGGATAACATTGGGCCTCAGCACTCTGCACCTGGCCGCCCTAGTGCAGCTGAGGGTGTAACTAGAGTGCATCCTTGACCCTGGGGGACCCCATAGTCTACCCCCAGAACCTCAACTCCCACTACCAAATACTTACCTCAAAACCGATAACACTATTTCCCTCTGTAGGATAACATTGACTGTTTTTCTTGGGAAAGTTTCTAAGTGTGGAGTTTGAAAACCTTAAGAAATTCTTTAAAATTGCACTAACAAAAACGATTTTACTTACATGTTTGCAGGAAGTGTCCCAGAGTAGTATCCAGGTATACTACTCCGAGTAAGAAAAGTAATCTCAAAAGTAACTTACCTGTAATTTTACTGAAAAGCCCATTCAAGACTATGTACTGTATTTACAAAGTATTGCATTTCTCTGAAACCATACTGTAAGTCAAAACAAAGTGCATATACAATTTCATTCAAACTGTATTTCAATTGCATTACTACTGTAAAGTATTTATTGCTTACCTGTGCCAGGCTTGCTTGGTTCTAGAAAATAAAATAACTAGAAGGAAATATTTATATACAAAAACAATTGGCCTGAAGTTCAGTATTTGAGTGTGTGAATTCATTTGCTGGCTGAGTGTGTACAACAAATGCTTAACACTGTCCTCTGATACTGACTTACTGCTCGACCACACTACCACAAATAGAGAGTGAGGTGCTATCTAACTTTACCTCTGCCTACCTTTGGGGATCCACTGGACTCTGTGCACACTATACCTCACTTTGGTATAGTATATACAGAGCCAGCTTCCTACAAGGGAGGACTGCACACTCCATCTCCTGTATTGGCGCTGCATGCAGTGACAGTGTGACCCCCATGGAACAGGCGACAATGCACGCCCTGTCACTGTGAATGTGCTTAAAAAGTTACAGAGACTCGGGCCAGAATTCGATCAATTATCCCCTTATTTACTGCCTTTCCGCTGACTCGCGCATGGCGGTGTCCCCGCCAGGAAAAGCTCGGTGGAAAGGCAGATCATAATTTGCATGGCAGGAAGCTTGGCAGCAACTCTCTCCATGAGTTGCCTCCGGCTGGCCCGCCGCGGGAGTAAGAGTATCGGCAGAGGCGGCATGACAGCGACAGTCTTGTCGCCTTGTTGCTCCTCTGATCGTAACCTGGCAGTCGGACTGCCAAGGAAGCGGGGGAGGGGGGGGCGAGGACCGTCGAAAAGCAATGGCGAACCCCATCCCACTAACATCATAATCAGGCCCTAAATAATGGCTGTAAGCCCGTGAGTTGGTATGTTAAACTATTTTCAGTTTCATTGTGTATTAGCTCTTTGCTAAACTTTTCAGAGCTTAGTCACCTCGAACATGGGATGGACGGACTCCACTAAATACCTTTGTTTGTTAGATTTCTACTCTGGCATTGGAGTACTTTGTGCAGGGAGCAGATTTATCTACCCTCTGGTGTCATATGGGTTAATGATTGACAGATGACACAAGATTACCAAGGACAGCCGTCTTTACTAGCAGCGAGGTGCAACATTTGAAGTTTTCCTTCACAAGTTTTCAGTTTTCTGAACAACAAATCAAATTCTGCAATAATGATGGCGGGGAACACATCTCCCAGCATTAATGTGAGAATATATTTTTGTAAAAAAAAAAACAAGTGGCAGGTGTTCACTTCAACTTAGAATTCTCAAACAGTTTAAATTTACTTAGAAAAACGTGGGTTTATTTTCTAATTGAGGCATTTTGAAAATAAGTAATGCTGGTTTTTACCAAGAATATGGTGCAGGTTGGTTATTTTGGGTACATTTTCTTGCAAGCCTCCATTGTTTGAAATGTTGCTAAAGTATGCCATCTACAACTTTACAAAAAGATCAAGTATGTCATTTCACACATACAGCAGTAAAACACTTATAACGTATCCACTGATGCCTACTTGTATGCTTTTCCTATTGTCCTATCTCACTTCTGAATGCGGAGGTCAAAATCATCGCCAGGGCGCTGGCCGACCGACTGTTGCGGGTCATTCCTTCTATAATTAGCCTGATCCAGTAGGCTTTATGAGGGTCTGTGACAGTTAAAAAAATTAAATAATATAGGCAGATAAATAAAGTGTACAAAAAATTAAAAACTGAAAATGTTAAAACCGTCTACAAAGTTTTAATTGGGGGCTAAACATTAAGTTAGTATCTTTATCTTGATTCGTGGGTGCAGTGCAAACGCAGGAAATGGAATAAAGTGTGGGCGATTGGTGACCTTAATTAAAGGACTGGTAGGCGCCAACAAAAAGAGAGCATGCATAAGGAGCAAAAAGGACAAAGTGAGAGACCAGCATATCTCTTCATCTTTTCGAAATAAAACTACATTTTGAAAAGTTGCAACCTTCCCATTACAATTAATTTAGGTTTTTGTTTGCGAATTAAATAAAATATTTCATCATGAGTGCATTTGTTTGATGTATGGTTGGTTCTATATTTCTGTTTGTTGTTTTGAGGTTAAAAACGTAGAAATTGCTTAGGTGGAGGTCCCTGGCTTCTTGTCCTGATTCAGTGGAGTCCACAGAATTCAAAAGGTTAAAAACTGATATAGAGCGGTACAGAACACTAAAAAAAATAGACATCTACCTGAATGGTTAAAAAAAATTCCTACCTTCACTTCCTGCAAAAGTCCTGTAAATTGTGCTGAAGTCCGACTTCAAAAAACAAGTAGTGAACTTCATACTCCTCCTGACAGTCTTCAATGTGGTTTCAGACTAGATTTCAGCACAGAAACAGCAACTCTAAAAATAGTGGTTGATTCACTTCACATTCTCATTCTCTTCATTCAGTTGGCAGCATTTGAGACAATAGATAAATCCACCCTTTTTGATATCTTTTTTTTTTTTGTGTTATAATTTTTTATTGACATTTTGAGAAAATTGCATCATAAGTACAATAAAGTTAATAATAACTTACAATTTGAATGATATGAATAAATATACGGAATATATGGAAAAGAAAAAGAGAAAATGCATATATGATAAATACTATGCACCAATAAATAACACTTACAACTATAAAGATAAATAGTAAGATATACAGTTGAATAAATACGGTGTGAGAAACGTTAAATATTTAAATAATGCAAGCAACATATAAGAGATATAAAAGTCTTAAAGAATCAATCATAGGTTAACTCAATAGATATATAAATTGAGTATATAAATTAAACATTATGTATAACTACAAATATAGAAAATAGTAACATGACAAATCTCCTCAGCCCGAGGAGTAATTCATTTGTAAAATCGAAAATTGTAAAATATATGAAGAAAGGAATATTGAATAGAATATAGAAAAATAGTTGATATAAGAACTAACAAAGCATATCAGAAGTTATATGAAGCGAAATGAGAAATGAGATGTCAATAAGATATAGTAAGAATAAAAGAATAGAAGAAAATTAGAAAAGATAGAATAATAAGATAATAGAATAATAAAATAATAATACAACAAAACTATAAGTTAATACAATAATAGGAAAGCATGAAAAGCATGAAAACCAGGGTTAGAAAAAGCATGAAAAGCATGAAAACCAGGGGTAGAAAGAGGGAGGGAAGGGAGAAAGAAAGTATATTGTGAAATGTCAGATCAAGGGGTATTAATATCCACTCCTGGAGTGTTATCATCAATATCCATGCCACTATTCAGGTTCAGGAAAGGTGACCAAACACGAAGAAATATGTCAGTTTGATTTTGAAGATTATAAATTATCCTCTCATGTGATGCTGTTTGGAACATAGTTGTCAGCCATTCTTCTTGCGAAGGAGGAGATGGAGATTTCCAATGGCATAAAATACATATTTTTGCTGTGGCCATTGCTGTGTGAAAAAGACGACATTGGGGTTTGGTGAGTTTTGGAGATAACTGAAGGTCATGAAGGATAATAACAGCAGGAGTGAACGGAAGATGTAAAGGCATAGTAGAAGATAAGATTTTTCCCACATATGCCCAGAAAGATTGAATCAACGGACAGTCACATATAATGTGTGCTGAGTCACAGTTAGTGTTATCACATCTCCAGCAATTGGCATGGGAAATTAAACCAGCTTTCTTTAATCTTGCAGGAGACCAATGCCAATCATGAAGAATCTTAAATAGGCAAAATTTAAGTCGAGCTTCACGGGTTCCTTTATCTAGATTCTCCATTATTGTCTCCCATGCATCAGTAGTGTAAGAAATTGAAAGTCGTGAATGCCATTTAAATTGTAGTGTCTGGGTTAGAGGTTGAGAAAAAAGATGTGATGTAAAAACTCTGTATAAACCAGATATCACTCCTTTATGTTTTCCCCAGGTATTTAGGTATGATACTATCTGTGAATTTAACAGCACCGGAGAATGTGAACCTAATTGTTTTTCCAAACATTGCTTGAGCTGGTTATATTTTAGGGATTGATGCAATGGAAGACCGAATTCCTCTTGTATTTGTGTGAATGTTTTAAGGTCACCATTATAAAAAATTTGATCTAATGTTTGAATACCTGCTGCTTCCCATAATGGCCATGATAATACCTTCTTATTAATACGAACACCGGAATTATTCCATATGGGTGCCTTTTCATGTATATGGGAGTTTAAAGCTAATATACGGTGTGCTCTTTGCCACGATTTGGACATGGCTGATAGGATTGGGTTTGTGGGTTTTCGACGTGCAATTTTAGTGCCATAAAGTGCAGAAATATCAGAGCCCGAAGATAAAAGATGGCGTTCTAAATGGACCCATTGCGGAACATCAGAGACTCCCGGTAACATGTATGATAATTGAGAAATCTGCAATGCTAAGTTATAATGTTCAATGGGTGGAAGACTCATATCTCCAGAAGAATGGTGAGCCATTAATTTCGTCACGGCCAAGCGAGGTTTCATTGAGCCCCATATAAAAGTTTTTATTTTGGAATCTATGAGTCTCAAAGTAGACAAGGGAATATGAAGAGGGAGCATACCTAATGTATATAGAAAACGAGGAAGTGTAACCATTTTAACAGCTTGAACTCTACCCCACATGGAAAGATTCAAACTTTTCCACTTATCAAAGTCACGTTGCATTTGAACAATCAGTGGGTTCAGGTTATCTGTAATCATACCTTCCATACCCTTATTCACTAAGATACCCAAATATTTAAGACGTGAGGGTTGCCAATGAAAGGGGAAGTTGTGTATAGCCGCTTTAGTGGTTCCATCAGAAATAGGTACGGCTTCACTCTTGTCCCAATTTATTTTATAACCTGAGAATGAAGAAAAAGTGTCTATAATTTGAAGCAAAGATGGCAATGAATTAGGGAGGTCTGTTAAGGTGAGTAATATGTCATCTGCGTATAGATAAAGTTTTGATTCACTTATAGGGAGGGATATGCCTGTAACTGCTTCTGATTGACGAATCGTGGCTGCTAAAGGCTCCATTGCTAAAAGAAAAAGAAGTGGGGATAGAGGACATCCCTGACGTGTTCCTCTTCGGATCGGAAATGATTCTGATATGAAGCCTCTACAATTAACTTGTGCGGAAGGATTATCGTATAGTAGTCGTACTTTCTGAATAAACTGGTTTCCAAGTCCAAAACGTTCGAGTACTTTAAAAAGATAGTCCCATTCTATGCGGTCGAAGGCCTTTTCAGCATCTAGTGATAAAGCTAGTGCGTCTTGTGGGAGGTTTTTAGCATAACATAGGGTATGTGCCAGTGTACGCAAGTGATTCCTAGAGGAACGTCCTGGAACGAATCCTACTTGAGTTGAGTGAATTAAGGAAGGTAATAACTTTTAAGACGAGAAGCCAAAATGCTAGCAAATATTTTTATATCGCAATTCAGGAGTGAAATGGGACGGTAACTGGTGCAAAGCAAAGGGTCCTTTCCAGGTTTAGGGAGTACTGCAATTATTGCCTTGTTAGAAAGAGGATTTAAGGAGTTATCTCGCTCTGCTTCTTGAAAAGCAGCATATAGGGAATCAATTATATTATGTCCAGCCCAACGATAGAATTCAGCTGGAAAACCATCTTCCCCAGGAGCTTTATGGTATGGCAATTTAGATATTGCTTGCACAATTTCATCCCTGCTAATTTCTCCCTCAAGAAAAGCCCTTCCATCATCGGAAAGGTATGGAAGATCTACTTTTGAAAGAAAGTTGTTTAGTCTATCTGTGTTTACTTGTGTGTCTGGCGTGTAGAGGGATGTATAAAAGAAGCGAACTCATTCACTATGTCCTGTGGTCTAGTAAGAATTGGACCGTGAGATGATTTAATAGCTGGGATAGCCATGGCTGCTTCTCTTTGCCTTAGTTGTGCCGCTAATAATCTACCTGCCTTTTCACCTTGTTCATAATGTCTTGTTTTCATTTTTTGAAGGGCAAACTCCGCCTTAGACGTGTAAAGCCCATTTAGCGCCATTCGAGCTTGCTCTAGAGATTTACGATTTTGCAGTGTTGGTGCTATGGTATATTGACGGGTATACGACTGAATGTTCTGTTCCAATTCTTGTTGACGTGCAGCATTTAGTTTGTTGGCTAATGCCGCCTCGCGCATCAATTGACCTCTGATAGTAGCTTTAGCCGCAGCCCATATCACTTTACTTGAGGTTACCGAACCCTGATTCATAGAAATATAGTCTTCAAAAAATGTTTGTAATTGATGTTTACCCTCTGGAGACTTGTGTCGTTGTATGTTCATGCGCCAGGGTTTACGCCCTGGTCTGGATATGCCTACTTCAATGGCTAAGAGGACCGGGGAATGGTCAGATAATGCTGCTTCCAAAATACAAGATTCTTGAATGGATTGAACTAATCTTTGTGATACTAAAAAATAATCCAAACGAGAGAGAGTACCATGCGTTGGAGATGAAAATGTGTACTCAGTATCTGACGGATGTGAAAGACGCCAGTGATCAATTAATCCATGATCAGCTAAGATGTCGTCCATTAGTGCCCTGTCAGCATTATTATTTTTATCTAAGGGTCCTGTTCTATCTAAAATTGGTTCCCTTACAATGTTTCAGTAGCCACCTATGAGATATTGTGATGCACCTATCTCAACTAACAAACGATTTAGATGAAGAAAAAATGATTTTTTTGATCCCATTGGAGCATAAACGGAGTCAACACAAATGTAGGTATCTCCAAGACGTAGCTTGGCAAATACATAACGACCTTCAGGATCTGTCCATGTTTTTGATATTGTTACTTGGAGAGATTTACGGATTAGAATTGCTACTCCACATTTGCGTGTGGGGCCTGCGGTTGTATGTTCATCCCTTTGTATACTACTGTGAATTACTTTTTACCCAATCTCTACAGAGTTTTTCTGACTCCAATGTATCCAAATGTGTCTCTTGAAGTAATGCCACATCTGTCCTCTTGGATTGAAGATATGACAGTACTTTCTTTCTTTTGATGTAGTGAGTAAGTCCATGCACATTCCATGTAATTACAGAAAGAGGGCGTGTGTTGGGCGTGTTGGACATATTTACGAGGTGCCAATGAGTTTAAGAAAAAAAAAAAAAAGGGGAGGATTAAAAAGGGGGGAGAGGGTAGAAAATAGGAAGAGAAACCCCTGGTTTAGCAGAGATATAGATAATCAGAGACACAAAGGGAGTAAAAGTTGTGAGAGTAGGAAATGTGTAGAGACTGTAAAATTAAGAAAAATAAGGTAAATATAATTTAGATATTGGTAGAGAATAATATAAGTGCCAAAAATACTAAACTGTGAACCGCGGGTCTATATCTCCCGAAGCTCCACCGCGTAGAGGGGCCCCGACGAAGGGACAGCAAACACCGCCAATCCATATATTATACACATCACAGCATAACATAGATTACCTGAGTCTATAGGAAAGCGCATAATACAAATACATATATAAAATCAGATGAGAAGGTCCCTTAAGCATGGCATATGTTACCATCTCGAAAATGCAATAAATATAATATATATTAGATATGAGAACATTCATTGCTATATATAAATGCACACAAATTAATAATTAATTGATCTAATATAATAAATATACGAAATAGAACAGATAAGAAAGTGAAAAGCTGAGGTAAATATTATTAAATATTATAGTACGATAAAATGGATCATGCTAATGAAACAGTATAATTCAATACATATTATAAAACATGGTGAATAGATAGCATTCTATTACGCAAAACTTGAATAATATTTCCATCTATATCGCATAGATTTACACTGTCTAATCAATTCAACTTTTACAATAAAAATATAAGTAATGCAGTAGTTATCTTATTTTAAATTAAATTTCAACAATATGAAAACTTATTTAATGACTAAATTTGTCATATTACAATAGTCAGTCCTCTTCTGAGGCAGGTTTCAAAGGGGAACGAGACTTATCTCTATGTTGATCTTGTGTAAAAACAGAAGCAGCGTGCAACGCTGAAGATTTATCATCTTGGGTACGAGTAGGTCTTTCTAGATCTCTTCCTCTTTGGCGAGGATTGCTAACATTACGTCTTCTATTATCAGGTATTTGTTGTGTGAAACTCAAGCTCGCATAGCTTTGATCAATTGAAGCATCTTGTGTATCCATATCTTGCGTTTTCATTTGATCTAGGAATTGCTGCAAATCTGCTGGATCATAAAAGTCTCTGGAGTCCCCATTTTTCGTAATACTGAAAACGGGCTGGTTCGAATAGACCATATTTAATGTCCATTTGTCGTAACTGAGGTCTAATAGCAAGGAATGCTTTGCGCCTCTCATTAGTCTCTTTAGAGAAATCCGCAGCCATGTGTATGACGTGACCCTTATATGAAAATGAGCCATGCGAACGCGCTGTGGTTAGTAGAAGTCTGGTTTGCTCATGCCTGAGAAAACAAGCGATAAGTGGTCGTGGTCGAGCTGTGCTATCTTTTCATGAAGGACCTATGCGGTGAGCTCTTTGGATCTCTAAAGGAGGGTCAAAGGTGATGCCAGTTAGCTTCGGAAGAACGTCACAAAGAAATAACCTAGCATTTTGATTTTCAATATTTTCCGGAAAGCCAAAAAAACGAATATTGTCTCTCCTACTACGGTCCTCCAAGTCAACTATCTTACTGCGAAGAAAGAGCAATTCTTGATCTTTATTTTGCACTGTGTCTAGACGATTTTCCACAATTGTCAGTCTCGAATCTAGAGCATCGGTTTTTGTGCGAAAACCCGCCAGTTCTACACCAATGGCTTTGGTTTCAGCTGTTAGAGAGGAGATGTTAGTGTCCATACCTTCTAGACGTTTACTGACTGCGGAAATTTCCAGTAATATGTGATTCAGTGTATCACCTTGCGAAGAAATGTTAGCATGTTGAGGTGGTTCTTTTGATGCAGGAGCAGATCCTTTGCCAGACATCTTGCTTGATTGCTTAAGAACGTCAGCAAATAGAAGTGGCGTAGAGAGTTTACTGTCACTTTTAATGTTTGACATTAATATCAGCCCCACAGCCGCGCACAAAATTGTATCTTGACCTCTGTAATATCTTTCTAAAATGACGCTTCTGTGCACAGAGTTATCAAATATATCTTAGTGACAGTAATTATCCACAAGAGTCAAGACTGAATATCAATTCCCACCATTTCAGAATGTCATATATCTTTTCCTATGACTTCAATGCTTGATATCTGGTGAGGTTTAATGTGTGAGCAAACGCTATATTAGGCAGTAAAACATATACAGAAAGGGTCACATTTCATTAGGTATATGTTGTCACCTCATTTCATGCTTTTTGATATCTTCACGAATAGAATGGTGATGTGAGGAGCTGTCCTTAAATGGATTTCCTGTTACCTCAGGAACAATTACCAACTCGTAAAAATGGCAAACTCCCTTTTAATCCTACAGCTTTTTGGCAAGGTGTTCTGCAAAGTTCCATTATATCTCTTCAATATATAAATGGAACCATTTGCCTCCTACCTCATGCACTCAAACATCACTTACCATTTGTATGCTCATGGCATTCAGTAGTGTATGCGAATTTCCTCCCCACAGACATTGAAACCCCTTCCCAAGCTGTAGTTGACTTTCTGTCCTGGAGGACAACACACCATCCTTGGAACAGAATTCAATCTAATCTCCCCCAAATAGTAAAATCCCAGGCCAAATCTGGCTGCACCCATTCTCGGTTCTGAACTGCCAGCCCACCATTGTGGAATGCGTTCTAGGCTTCTTTATGGCCAAGAATATGAATCTGCAAGTGCATGTCAACAATTTGGTCTCAGGAGCCCAGCAGGAGCTCCTGCAAAAGAGCAAACTCCTGATCCCAGGAAATTACTTTAAGTGATTCAAGCTCTTGTATTGTGAAGGCTGGACTGTGGATATTGACTGCTTTTAGGAAAGCTAAACTACACCTAGTCCTCTCTCTTAAAGCAGCATTACTCGCAGCAGCTAGGCTGGCCACTGACACCTGTAACTTTGATATCTCTTCAGTTCTAATCACACTGAGATGCCCCAATGAGGCAAGAAGTATCTTTACGCTTGCCTGCATTACCCACAAGACATTTCACTCTGGCTTCCCATCTACCTAACCTACAACCTAACCATCTCAGGGGGCCAATATAATCTTTGGAACTCCGGCTCTGTTGCCTCTAGACATTCAGTTATTCAGAAATGCAAAGTCTCCATCGTGATATTTTTCCCGAAGTGGCTCCAGAGTTTGGAATTTGATCCTGTCAACTATCAGAACGCTATTGTCTTATAACACATTTTAAAAAGAATCAACCCCTTGTGTGCTATTGATGCAACTTCCCTATCAATAACGCAACCCATCAATTGCACCTACGGTTGGAATCCCTTTGGATGTAGCCCTAGAGGGATTGTCTTCTGATACCCTCATCTGGCACTTCAAGGAAAAAGCTTTGTCTGCTGCCTGGGTTTTTTGTTGTTACTGATGACGATCAGTGTACAGACTTCCTCAACGGTGAAGCTGAAAGTAGGTGGAGCTTCCCACTCCAGCTTCTTTCAGTTGATCGGTGCTCACGGGAACAACTCATCCCCACATGCTGATATGAACGTAAGAGGGACATAATCTTTTTGACATCCCAATGCCTTGGGGGGGCAGATTAGGGTGTTTACCCCCAATTTCCATGTCCCCGGGGGTAGAAAACCCACTAATTCCAGGCAAAGCATATTTTAAAGAAAAATGCTGTGGTAGGCCAGCCTGCTTGGAATGTTGGCTGCTTCCAAGCCTCCAGGGCTTTAACAGTCTTTCTGCCCTCTTAAGCTGGACATAATTGCTGCCCTCTCCGGGATACCAGATTGTGTAGAGTTTATCTTCAATCTTCCCAATCGGGGGAGAGAGTAGCAAAAAGCAGAAAACACTGCTAGACAGGAATTACTTTTTTTAAAAATTATTAATATGTATTGGGGTAAGGTGTGGCCCATTTAGCTGCACTGTTCCACCCTCCCCCTGCCCCCAACCCCCAGAGGCCCGGACAGTCTTTCTGCCCCCATGGGAGGGAGATTGTGGAGGATATACTCGATCTGCACACCTTGGTGTGTGGAAAGCAGCACTGAACAGCAGTGATAACTTTTCTATGTATGGGTCCCGTATTGGCTTAAGACTGCACCCTTCTTCCTTAGGGACCCACACAGTCTTTCTGCACCCAAAGGCGGCAGATTGGGGAGATTAGCCCTGGGGGTGGGAGGTATCGGGGAGCAAACCTAGACACCAAGAATTTATTATTTTTTATCATGTGTGGGGGTGTGGGGCTGGTCAGTTTTGCTTTGGCCAATAGGTTTCCCCACACCGTGCCCCAGGAAGGCATGAAGCTCAGTAGACTAATAGTATTTGCTTTTTAAATTGTATTATAAACTGTATGCTGTGAGGGCCGACAGCTCCTGGAATTAGGTAGCTCCCCACAACCCTGGTGCGAAAACAGTCATTGCCACATTGGAGGTTTACCTCTAATCTGCCCCAAAGGGGTGTAAAGCCCTCTCGCTACCCATTACACCGCCAGAGTAAAAAAGTATGGCATTGGGCTGCCCCCATGCCAAGACGACCTTTCAGTCCCTAAAGGGGTTGAGCCCCCCTCTGCCAGCCTACATGTCAGAACTAAGCCCAATGAAATACCAATTTTGTCAGACTTGCCATGGGTGCAAGCTACAGTATCGGGCTCTAGCTGTGCTGCTGCACAGGGAAGCTATCCAACCTTGGAAATTTATGAAACCTAGAGATTCAGAGCAATCCAGGCTGGTAAGACTTGCATGCACCCCAGCATGGTGCCTAACCCAGTTTTACTGTTGAGTGTCAACTTTGCCGGCCGGCGCCCAGAAGCCCTACCCAGGGTATTTCTGAAGATGTGAGATGCAGGAAAATAGAGTGCGATGTTGCCTGCATGTTCCAGTATGTTTTCTTACACAAAAGGCCCTGCAATTGTCAATGTATGGATCGAAAATTAAATTTTGCCTACATCTATGTGACTGGAATCAAAGGCACTTCTCTTGGGTATCAGCAGGCCTCTAGCCCACACACTGCAGCCTCTTCTCCCCTCCCCCCCCCATTGGACATTATGAGAAATTTGGGTGCATTTAGGCTTTACTAGAAGCTACACTTTCATAGCCTCATCTGGGTGCCTATTTATTGGAAATTTGTGTGTTGGTTGGTTTCCATTGGTTCTTGCCAACTCAGCGTCCAGATACCTCAGCTCACCACATCCCAGAGATGATTAAAATTAAAAGAAAAAAATGTTGGTTTCCACAATGCATTCTGTGGCCTTTCCTGACCCCAGTGATAGTCCCACGCACGCAAGTGTGGTGCCGTTCGTTTTGGGACAAGTATTGGAACACTGAGTGGTAGTACTTTAGTGAATCCCCACAGATTCCAGAACGCTCTCTCACATAATTGTGAGGAAAATATTTTTTTGACCATTAACTTTGATGGGGATTCTCTGTAAGAAAGTAGTGGGATCCTCGCTGCCCTCGACTCCCCAGGGTGTCTAGTTTTCAATAATTTCTGGTTTAGGTAGTATACATTGAGTGCCAACCTTTCCTAAGCCCAAGTTCCCCAGCAAACCCTGTCACAGCAATCCGTGTAGTTCAAATCAAATCTCTCTTAATGTTGCAGTAGTGTGTTTTTAGGCCGTTCACTGTTTTTATCAGGAGCAGTGTGGGTACTCAGCATACTAAATCATTTATTATGTTTTGAATAACTAACTGTATATTGTTGGCTTAAAAATGTAAGTCACTGTGCTGAAAAATACCCAAACATATTTTGTAAAACTCCCTCAAATTTGCCAAATATTATGGGTACCCCCCAATTTCGAGTGGTACAAATAACACAAATTCCTAAACTAAGATTCTTGGGCACATTTAAAGTATGCATGGCCTTCCTTCATACCCATTTTTCATTCATTAGATTTTAACTTAATTGATAAGTTGTTGAAACACAATAAAAATAAAAAAATCAATATCTGCTTGGTTGATTGCTTTATGTATCCAGTGTTTTTTGGCAGCCAACAAACACTATATATATCTTGGAGTGTGGCATGATCGCCAAAGATAACAGATGCAACTGAATGAGCTCTGTATGGCCCCTTACACTAATCTGCCATATCTGCAATATCCGAAGCCTGAACCATAACTCTGTGAAGCAGATCCACCCAGAAAACAGTGCGGACCCTCCTGGAGAGACAACACAGTCGCGGGAGCCAAAACCATGCCACTCAGCCCAGTCCCGCATTAATTTCCCTGAGGTCCTCCCAGCCACTTGAGAGCCCATAGTTGGTAGCTGCAGACGGCGCACTGGTGCACTACCGAACACGAGAGGCGAGACTGGTGACCAGCAAATAAAACTACCGCCCAGTGAGAGGGCGACAGTGGCTGGCCGTTGGAAGAGGTGGGCAGGCCGTTTTGAGGATTCTGGAGTGGAGCGGCCAGACCGCGCAACCTGAGCTGTAAGAAAGTAAGGGCTCTATCGGAGGAGGGGCTCGGGAAACAAGTATCGCTTGGTGAGACCGTAGATGTGAGTGCCTTCCCCAGGGATACAAGCGCGGGCGCCAGAGAGCCAAGGCCGGAGCCAGATAGCGCCTGTAGGGCGGATTCTGGTGAGTGGCCCGGGCTCCATGTTCAGGGACGTGGCAGCTACGCTTAGAAGAGGAGTGGTTTTGTGTTGATTAGTGATGTGACTCGGAGGAGCACTGACGACACAGACGCTGAGAAGTGAGCCAAGCAGTGGCGATCCGAGACATAGCTACAACAGAGCCTGGTTCTTGCGCCGAAGGGGGAGTTTATGGAGGCAGCTGACGGCAGGGAAGTCTGCCCCCCCCCCGGGCAGATTGGGAGGATGGTGCAGTCCAGTGATTGCCATTTTGTGTTGGGCTACATTATAGGCCAAAGGTAGCCCAGCACAAATATGTAACGGGTTGATTTGGGCTACCAGCCACCATTGTAGGTTTAGGGGACCTGGTGGCTGGTAGTCTGAATTTAGTGGAATGTTTGTGTCAGTTGTCTCGTGCATTTACTATAAGGTAGCTTACCTGCAGCATAATATTGACATGCGCAATGGCGGGGAACGACCGGAAGGTTGCAGAGGTGATGCAGCTGTTGAAGGAGGCCAGGAGGTTAGACCTCGTGGTAGGCGGTGAGGTGTTGTCCTCTCCAGCCCGCCTGCCTCGTCGGGTCTCCACGGGAGTAGCAGCAGCCGTTTTCGCTCATGGCGAGCGGCAGGCACAACGTCTTAACAGGTGAGCGCTCGCGGCCGCTCCGTGTCCAGTGGAGCGGCCGCATGGGAGGCAGAGGTTGAGATGTTTTAAGCAAGGCCTTGCGCGGGAGGTGGGCTTCCTGTGGGCCGCCCGGCAGGAGCGGTAACTTATTTGAAGGCCTGGCTGGGTCTGCGAGGGCAGGGCAGGGGGAAAAGTAATGCAAGCGACATCAGAAGAACCACCCGCATATGAGGAGAGCTTGGGGGGGGAGGGTGCCTGCAGCCGCGCGGTGTCTTTAGGGCCCTCCAGGGAAGTGCACTCAGTCGGGAGGAGGGAAGGCGCTGGTCGGGGACAGGGTCGGATGGGGTTTTCATCGACGGACAGCAGCGGGGGAGCCAGGGGAGTGCAGTGGGAGGGTTTGGGAGCCCGGGGATTGCCTTGGAGGTGGGAGGGGGGGCTCAGGCCCAATCCTTATACACAGAAGGGGGAAGTGGAAGACATGCCAGATTGGTCTGGCCTGGATATATTTTGGCACTGGGAGGAGGTAGCTGCGGGGAGGGAGTGGGAGACTGTGGCCTGTCTCGATGACTATTTAGACAGGGGAGGGTCCCTTCAAATGAAAGCGCCGGGGATGGCTCAGGAAGGGGTGTAGGTTGCAGAGGAGGTGGGAGGGGGATCGGGGGGAGGCCCTGCATCAGCACCAGTCGTGGCTACGCTCGAATGGAGTGAGGGGGAGGATTATCTTGAGGAGGAGGGCCTGGGGGATGACTATTTTGGCATGGTCAAGGACCCCCACCTCAGGGGTGGACCCTAGAAGGGGAAGGTGCAGTCAGGGCTTCTCAGCTTAGCGGGGGGTTACAGGGCTTTGGGGGGGGGGGAATTGTTGGGGTTATGGCGAAGCGGGGCGCAGGACAGTCCTCTCTCCTTTCTTACAGGGGGAGGCAAGGCGTTCCCGACTCGGTAGAGCTGGGAGCGGCTCAACAGCACCGAGGAGAAGAGAGGGCTGGGCCAAGCACGGTTCGCCTGACGCCCGCGGGGGACCCCGATGTGGCCAACGCACGAAGATGCAGAACGACTTAGTTGGCCCCAGCAGCTGGTAAGTCTCAAACGGCCTCTAGCACGAGAGGAGCGACAAGTGTGTGAGGGGCAGTGACAAACTGGCAGGTCAGGGTCTCTTCGCGCCCCCCCCCACTCTCAGCGCTGGGCATCACGGCACCAGGGTGACGTTTGGAGTGAGTAATGCGCAGGGGAAGGTACTGGGTAGCGACTGGGACAGTTTGGTTGACCCCTTGGAGGTGGTCACTTTAAACTACGATGAGGATAGCATGGAGGAAGGAGAGCTCCTGGAGGAGGAGCCGAAAGGCAGCGGAGGGGCAGGGCACGCTAATGAGTTGTCCTGTATGTTGCAGGCGCGCACAGAACGGGTCCCCAGAGGTGGAAAGGAGGAGAAAATACTGGCATGGCGGACTGCAGCAGCACGGGCACAGGCCTTGGTGCCATGTAAGGACAACGGGAAGGATCCCACTCCTAAGATGGTTTCCATGGGCATGGATGCTAGCGCATGGTCTGATATGGGGGGAGAGGTTGCGCAAGGGACGATACGTATCAGATGTTGGAGTGGGTACAGAGGAGAAAGTGACTGCTCGCGGCCTGGGTGGGAGCACCTGCAAAGCAGAGGTCGCGGGGGCAGCGGCTGGGGATTTGGGAGAGGGTGAGGGAAAGAATGATAGGCTAGACAGTAAAGAATTGAAGTTTAAGAAACTGCTGAACGTGAGAGTGACAAAACCATTGGGCGCTCATTTGATGTTTGCCACCAAGGAACGCATTTGGACAGGGCAGTATGTGGAAATGTTAAATCTCCTACACAGAGAGGTGCGGTCGAAGAGGAGGAATATGAGCTGGCCAAGCGACTGAGAGTTCCCCTCACAATAGAAAATTGGGCGGCGGCCTTTTTAATTTATGCTAGCATTTACTGCAAAAAATATCTGGCCTGGTGCATGGTCGCGTTTAAGTACATGGATGTGATTCGGAAAGCTCAGATCACAAAGGGGGATACGCGTGGGCGCAGTATGCCGGAGAATTCAGGGCGCGTCTGGCTTGGGACCCGGAAGCAAAATGGGGGGAACTTGATTCTGATTTGCGGCAACACACCATGGGGGCTGCGAAGTTGGGGAGGGCTATCTTCACGGCGAATGGTCTGCCAATTGTTTATCTCCCCTTTCAGGGGCGTCCCACCCGGGGTAGGGTGGGAGGGCCTTGACAAACCATTGCCGGGGTGAGGAGTGACGTGCTGGGATTTTAACAAAGGTATGTGCATGCAGAAATATTGTAAATTCTGACACAAATGTTCAAAATGCGCTGGCAGAAACCCCCTTGTCAACTGCTACAGGACAGGGGGTGGGTCCCAAGGTCAGGGATCGGGACAGTGGCAACAGTATGGGGGAGGACAGGGTAGTCCTCAGCAGCCATTCTCAGGACACAGAGGGGATAGAGGGGGCCAGGGACCTGCTGCGAAAGGCTCATACTCTGGTTAACCTCAAGAGTTTGAAATATTGGCTGGAGTCCTCTAGGCGGCCTGAAAAGGCAGAACTGTTGCAGAACGGATTTTGTTGGGGCTTTTGGTTGGGGTACGACGGGCCGAGGATACATCGGTGGGCTGACAATTTGCATTCAGACGCAGAGCGTAGACCAGTAGTGAGGTACAAGTTGGAGAAGGAGGTTAATGAGGGCAGGGCCATTCTTAGATTGGCCTATGAAAGATCTTATTCTATCACCCATTGGGGTGATTCCCAAAAAAGAGGAAGGTCCATTTCATTTGATACAGCATCTTTCCTGGCCGTAAGGTCAGTCAGTGAATGATTTAATTGTGGTGGCAATTTCACTCGTGGTGGCGGCGGGCCCGGGAGCGTTGATGGCAAAATATGACGTGGTCAGCTTTTTGGCTGCTTCCGGTACATTGAGAGGACTTCCAGCTACTGGGTTTGCATTTTGAAGGCAAATGGTATGTTGACAAAGCACTGCCAATGGACTGTTCAATATCCTTTGCTTTATTCGAGTGCTTCAGTACATTCTTGCAATAGGTGTTCACATGGCAGGCAGGTCATCAGTTGGTGACACACTATCTGGATGATTTTTTCATGGTGGGGGCACCCGGTTCGGCGGACTGCCAGAGGCTGTTAACAAGGTTCCAAGAGCTCATGGGTGACCTAGGAGTGCCACTGTCACCGGAGTAAATAGTGGGCCCCAATACAACGCTGTCATTTTTAGGCATTGAGATCGATCCTATGCGGATGGAAGCCAGGGTGCCAAAAGACAAAAAGGAAAAATGCTGGCTCTAATAATGTGCATGCTGGGAAAATAAAGTTGAAACTGAAAGAGGTGCAAGTTTTGCTGGGTCATCTCAATTTTGCGTGCAGGGAGGTCCTTCTGCAGAAGGTTGGGAAGGTCATTCTCTGGGTCCGCTCTCCCTCATCATCACGTGTGGATTTCCACTGGGTTCAAAGAGGATTTGAGGATGTGGTGCGTTTTCTTGCAGGACTTTAATGGTATTCCATTGGCGAGACAGGCGAATATCGACTGGGCTGTGCAGACCTTTTCTGATGCAGCGGGTGGCCGGGGTTTCGGCTTGTAATGGCAGGGCAGATGGTGTGCAGAGCAGTGGTCGGCTGCATGGGCTGATGGAGGCAGGAGCATTGCGTTCTTGGTGCTCTTTCCTTTAGTAGTAGCAGTGACTCTCTGGGGCGCTGAGTTAGCGCACAGGCGGGTGTTATTTCAGGTCGACAACATGTCTGTAGTGGAGGTGGTGAATAGACAGTCTGCCAGGGACACCCAGGTGCTGAAGTTGCTACAGGTTTTTGTTCTGGGATGCTTGCTCTATAACATATCTTTCAGAGGCGTCACATTCCGGGTGTGCACAATGACATTGCGGATGCTTTGCCTTGTTCACAGTGGGGGAGATTCCGTGGGTTAGCCAAGGATGCGGACAAAGACCCAACACCCATGCTAGAGAATCTGTGGTCCAACGGCATGCAGGATGGTACAACTGATGGTAGGGTCCTTGGCTGATTCTACGCTCAGGGCATAGATCCAAGCTTGGATTGAATTCTTGACATCCGCAGCGCAGGGCGGCAGGACGGATGAGGAGCGAAGACATGATACAGTATCTTAGGGCTGATTGAGAATGGTCTGTCGCGGATGACGATTGCTGGGAGTTTGGCGGGATTAGCTTTCATAGGTAAGTTGTTGTGGGGATACCCCCCCCCCATCTGCTGGGGAGCTAGGTCGTAGGATTTTGGAGGGTTGGGCATGGGAGCAGAATCAGATGAGGCAGGTCAGGAAACCTCTATCTGTGATTCTGTTGTGCCAAGTATTGCAGCAATGACCTGATGTTTGCCGAGATGCGGGGGTAACCTTCCTATTTTCAGCAGTAATGGTCTGGATGTTTTTTGGTGCTTTCTGAGTATTGGAATTACTGGAGGGAGGGATCAGGAGAGGCCTTTTTTGGGAGGACGTGATACAGGCTTCAGGGAGATGGGAGGTGTGGATTCGCCAATCTAAAACTGATCAGAAGGCCCAGGGGAAGAGGGTTATCCTAAACACAATGGCTACTTCTGGTGTGTGCCTGGTAGCATGGGGCAGGCGCTGGGCGGACTGTTGCGGCATACATAGTGGGATGGTTTTCCTCCATTTGCAAGTAGGCAAGGTGACAGCTTACCAGTTGCTGGCTCTACTACGGGCGGCATTGTCCTGGCTGGGGTTGCCAGCGGCTGAATGTGGCACACATTCTTTTCATATAGGGGCTGCGTCCGAAGTGGCAAACTGGGGCTTGGCTGAAGAGGACATCATGCGCTTGGGTTGCTGTTCGTGGGGTTATTATAAGCACTATGTGCGGGGAATGGGGGACCGGGATAGCGTGGCTGAAGCAGCGCAGTGTAACGCTTACTGCTTGTTTGTTTCTTTCCAGGTGCAGTAGAGGGCCCTGTGTCTAAGAAGTGATGATTTGGATAGTGAGCCACTCGTTTATCAAATGGGCAGCGATTCAAGCAGCACAGAAGGGGGTGGGGGCTAATTGGGGTTTAAATGAACGTCTCTTTTGAGTCACCTAGAAAGGTAAATAGCGAATGCTATGGAAGGATCTTTTGCACACGTTTAATGGTACGGTGGTTGGATCGCGGCGTCCGGATGTGTTGCTTTTGCACCTAGGGGAGAAAATGTTAGAGAAAAAGGGGTAGTGTTGTTGAGGACTATGAAGAGAGATCTGTTAGAAATTAAGGCGCAGTGGGCCGGGGTGTTTGTGCTGTGGACCAAATATGTGCTGCATCGATCTTGGAGAGGTGCTACAAAGCCAGCGGCAATAGACAGGGCGAGATGGAAAATCAACAGGGAAATGGTGTGTTTTTGCAGGGAGATCGGCTTTGGCAGGATTTGTCTCTCGGATATTAAATTTGATGCCTTCGAGTTTTTCAGAGGTGATTGGGTACATTTGTCCCACATAGGCATGGATTTGTATTTGTTGGAAATCAGGGAAGTTTTAGGTGGGGGCAGAAAAGGGGGGGGGGTAGTTTATCACCTCCACCCCCCCTCCCCCCTTTTCTGGGTGGTGGGAGGCATGAAAGGTTTGACAGGAGTTTGCAGAAGTTGTTTGCCATTGCCAACTGGGGAACCATGTACAAGGGGAGGGTAGGCAGGTAGTTAGAGGTTCAGTTTAGGACATTTGGTTACTTACATGTTCATATAGATACTCATAGGATATAGGGGGAATTGAAATTTGGAAATGCAATACAGTTAATGAGTTAGCTGCAGGGTGGGTATGTTCGGGGGGGATCTTTCGGGTGGGGGTGGTATAGGGGCTAGTTCACTGGATGTATAGCGAGGTCTTAGTTTTGTAAGGCGGTTGGCCAGAATATGTTGTGATGGGCACCTGTTTTAATAAAGCGGCCTTTTCCACACACAAAATTGGTCAGGGTTTGCCTGCACCCCACCCTCCCAGACTACCGGTAGCGGTAGTGCCAGGAGCCCAGTGATTAACACAGTGCGGACCCTGGGAAAATGCGGGTGCCTGGAGAAACAAGGAGATGTCGCCCTGGCCTAGATGCTGGCAACATCGGGCTGAGTGGAGGTGGGCAGTAGGCAAGCATCCCCCCCTGTTTGCTTTGTTGTGCGATGACATTGGTCTGCAGGGCTGACCACTAGCCACCTCACCCCTGGGTGTGTAAAACGTCTGATACTGTGCTTTGTGAGGCTGACAATCAGTGCAAACAACCTAGTGCGGAGGTGTGCCCCCAGTAGCAACCAGGGCTCCAGAAGGAACAGAAGACAGAAACGGAACAAAGGAAGGGGAGCTGATATCAAGCCATGGGCAGGAGGATGCCGATCTGAGTAGTGAGGGTGAATCCCAAACACAAGCCAAACTGAATAACCTCTTGGCAGCCATCACACTCACCCGTGAAACACTGAAGAACAAAATCAATACTTTTGTGATCAATATGAATCTATTATGCAAGGACTATAAGAAACCAGCTAGCAAGGTGAGACATGCCGAAACATGCCTAGACGCCCTCACACCAGAGACCGCATCTATCATGAAAGAAGTAACGGAACTCACAAATAGAGTTTGCTTTCTTATCCTAGCCACAGCATGGAAAACAGATCACCTTGAGGTATGAGAAGCCAGGGTCATGTTATTTCCGGACTACACTCTGGCAGTACAAATAGACTGTTAAACTTTCCAGAAGTAAAGTGAAGACAGGAGGGCGGACAACATCAAGTATGCCCTCATATCCTCAGCACAGCTCAAAATTATCCTCGATAATAAGACTTGATTCTTCGAAGTTCCTGAGGAAGCATGGGACTGGCTAATCAAGCAGACTGGAAAGGGTATGGATGGCCCACCGTTTCAGCGGCGGAAACCAAAGCTAAGACAGGCGCGGACCAAAGAATCCTTGCTCCCTCGGCTCAAGAACCACAGAATGCAAGAGTGGAATGTGTAATGTTGCCTGCGCAGTGCTCACCAACCTGAAGAAATGGACAACAAGAAACAAAAGATGTTCAATGTGGCACTGAATCTGATACAGACAAAACTGTCCGTTGGGACAAAGGCTGGCCGGCAATCGCCCCAAGAATGTCAGATGATCAACTGTAGCAGCACTATATCCTTTACCTATTAGACTAGATAGGGGAAGACTCCCGAGAACTATTACTAATACTAGCATTGGGTGAGATTGGGCATACCCTGTGCTCAAAAGGTGGGTAACCAATGATCAGCAGCTAACAGGTTCAAGAGCAGGGACAGGTGTGACTTAGAACTATACTAAGCAACATTTTTGCCATTCGCCTAATGACATTACTAGCTGATCTCATGTATCCGGATCAGGGTGGCTTTTTGGCAAGCCGCAGCACTTCTCCCAATATAAGGCATCTTCTCCAAATCATGGACACAAAACTGGATGCACAAATATATCCCACGGTCGTATCAATAGACATACGCAAAGCGTTCAGTGGTGCTAGCCAAATGGGATTATAGCAAATATTGATTCGATGTATCGAATTGTTGTACGTAGACCCAGTGGCAAGAGTTAAAGCTGGTAAGATAATATGGGCAGTAGTACAGATATGAAGAGGGATGTGACAGGGCTTTCCTCTCTCTGCTGCCATTTGCTCTGGGGATGGGTCCACTGGAAACCTTCTTTCTGGCTGAGATTAATACACCTAAGAATCAGAGACATTGGGATGGCACTTGAAATCTCGCTATACGCATGATACGTACTGATACTTGGGAGACCTAGATATTGGCACGCAGTGTGCAATGAAACTGACAAAGGTTTAGACACATCGTAGGGCTGGTGATGAACGGGGACAAGACGTATATGTTCCCCATCTAACATAATGCATAGAATTCAGCGACACGGCACCCAAGGGGAGATATACGCTGGGAGCCTCACACGTTTGAGTATTCTGGCAACCGAATGTTACTTGAAGCATAAGATATTACAGGGGGGGCAATCTGATCTTTACGCTCCATGTTCAAATTCTAGAGGAAACTCGCGATAAATATAATGAGGAGGATCACAATAACAAAAATGGTAGTCTCACCCAGAATCCTCTATTACTATGCCAATATACCCTATGAGTTACCCCGGGCTCACTATAGAGAAATAGGCTCCCTAGTGTTATTGCTGGTATGGGGGGAGGGCTGGTGCCCAGTCACCTTAATAAAGCTGCCAGTTGAGAAGGGAGGGCTAGGGGTGCCTAATTTTGAGTTTTATCTTATGGAAACCCAGCTTCAATCAATTGTTAGGTAGGGAATGCCCACAAGTGTTATGATGCTGTCCAGGATTAGATATGGTAGAAATCTTGAGCCTCTGAGGAAGTGTAATGTAAGGTGCTGGCCAACGCTGGCAACAATCTCGGCGCACAGGATGAAGCGACTGCAAAATATATACAAGCCACACGCACTGTACACGCAGAGTATGCCTCTGAAAATTATAATGACCTAACAAAGTAGCAGGGCGTTAGAGTGGCGCCGTCTGGGTTTGACAACAGTGGGGGACCTATACAAGTCAGGTAGGCTGTATCCGCAGAAATAGGAGAGATGTATTGCACCCCTTGAAGTCTCCTTCTAGCATATGGCAGCATCGTGAGAGAGCTGAATCAACTCTGAGGTCCAACTGTTATAGAAGAACCAACACCGGCCCTAACTCTGCACACAGTGCTAACTTTGGGTAGTGGCCAGAAAGCCATCAGCAGGGCTACCCACACAGATTTGGATGGAAATCTCCCTGGGTTAAGAAATAAAGTGGTCACATGATTTGGGGTCTGATTTCACAGTGGGACACGGTAGGAGTGCAGGTTTAACTACAGCAGGTTTATATCTTATATAGGGCATACCTTACCGCTAAGAGAATAAAGCTTATGTTGCAATCGGGAAGCTACGTATGCCCAAGTTGTTGAGCTGAGGAAGCTAACATCTATCATATGATGTGGACATGCCTATGGGTGGTAGATTACTGGAAAGCAATAGTGGCGAGGATGAAGCGGGTCACCTAAAGTGCAGGGCTACTAGACTCTAAAAACTGCCTCCTGGGACTATAAAGACGCCCCACAAAGGGGAAAATGGTAAATACATTTAGAGACCTACCTCTAACCCTTGCAAAAAGGGGAATTGCGATCGCCTGTGAGTCCCCCACAGGGCCGCAAGTAAAAAAATGGGTGCAGTGGACAAAAAATGGGCGAGGATTGAACTAGATGCCCTACAAGCAGACGTACACAAAGGGCTGGGTAAACGAGAACACCTACAGACGTGGGAAGCCTTCTGACCTCCTTTCAGGAATCACCATCACTGGGAAATTATAACACTAACACTGGTCTAGCGACCCCACCTGTGACTCTCAGAGGAATTTTTGCTGCAAAATAGTAGCCACATGGGTGAAAACTAATCGATAAGCCACAGCCTTGGGAATATTCCAGTTGGCCCCTCAGAAGTGACTGCTTAGTCTCTGGCTCTAATTGTGTCTCACAACTGGATGATACCCTTAGCCTGTCGACTGACTACACGTTGAGATGCACGGCCTGCCGATGTGTTGTAATTTGTTTTCTTATGATTGCCGACACAGTAAGGCATGTACGCAAAACAGATGCCCGTAAGTGGCAATATATATATATATATATTATAAAATAAATCAAAACATATAAAAAACAACAAACATAATCTATCTCTGTGGTAAGTATTATGAACATATTGATATATTATGTATGTAGATAGGCCTTCAATGGAAAAAATTGCAGTTGAAAATATTGACACCTAATTGTCACAAATGGTTTCTTTTTGAAACCGATGAGCAATCTACAAAAACAACCACTAGCTGAAATCAGAATTGTATTTACTTTTCAAAAATCTATAGCTTTCTGAATTAGCCCATGGGTTTCAAGCCTCAGCCCCCCACAATCTGCAATTAGGCAGAAAATGTAAAAAAAGGAAATACTGTCCACCGCTTAGAAAGTTGCTGAAACTGTGGTGAAACAAATATTTTTGAATAACTTTCTGTTTCTGAAAGCTGGGAGGATGGCAATTGAAACACAACATATGTTTTGTTAATGCTGTTGAATAGAAAAAAAACACATTTTAACTCTTTTTTTCCATTATTCACAACAAAACAAATTGCCAAATTTTTAGTATTTTTACAGTTCCCTTCAAGACCCTGGATCCCTTTAGGATCCCAAACATATGGGAAGAAAATGAGGCAGATTTGGGTAGGATGCCTTTTTTGGAAAGAATTGTAAAGCCTTCTTCAAATATCAAAAAAAGGCTTGACGCATGTGTGAAAACCCCGAGCTTTCAAGTGGTTAGAAGGCCCGTTGCTTCAACGTCACTTCACACCACCAGTATCTTGAGTCAATACCAGTTGCCTCTAATTTTGATAGAAAGTATTTTCTAATGATTTGTATACAATATGCACGACTCGTATATGTGTAACACATAACATATTCTAATTATACTCTTCTATTTTAGCTCGGTTTAGTCTCATAAAAGACGTAGCCACTTTCGTGCAAATGGAAAGACAGATGCCTTTTGGTCCATGAGAGAAACTTACACACCTATTTGTAGGCCTAAATCCTACATGTTTTTTTTCTTCTTTAAAACAGATTTTATTGTGTCAATAATTGTATAAAAATGGGTAAGACAAGGCTTCAGCGTAGGAGCAACATTATACAGTGTTACACATAGAATCTCATCATCGATTTTTATCCCATTTGTACAAAAACATAACTTTAAACTGTTGAGCCATGTTAACATAACAGTCACTTATAAGGTCCTCCCCTAGCCATCTTGCGACAGTATGTCTTGGTAAAGTTTCCCACCGCCCGTCCACCCTTATGGCCCGGCATTCTGTATTGAAGGAGGCAGAGGCTCCAAATAAAGACCCCGGTAATCTGCCCATCTCTTCCATATCTTGGGGTGTTTTTGTGGGCAGCCCCATGCTTTAAATATGGGAATCTCCAGTCCCATGCAGAAGTCTAGACCCTTTTTCCGAACCCCCAGCAAGGGGGGAGGGGGGTACCGCCTTCCAGGCCCTGGCTATGTCTTGCTTTGCCAATGTTAAACCTAGGAGCAATAGGTGGCGCTTGTATCTATTTCCCCCAATTCCCCCCATGATATGAAGTAAGGCTAACCTCGGGGACAGGGGCAGGTTCCACTCTAGTACCTTGGATATGCATGTCGTGACCCCTTTCCAGAATTTGTGGAGTGCAGTACAGTGCCAGGTAGTGTGTGTGAAGGTGCCTTCGCCGCAGCGCAGACAGAGTGGAGATGCCACTAAACCCGCCCGCCACAGTTTATGGCATGTAAAGTAAACTCGGTGGAGGTATTTGAATTGTATGAGCCTTAGACGCAATGCTATGGCTGCATCGCGTGGGGATGCCAGCGCCTTGGTCCAATCATCATTGTCTATTGGGCCGATATCTACCTGCCAGGCCTCTCGAAGAGCATTTAATGTAGTGGGGCTGTTAGTGATAAGTGATTGGTAGATCTTTGTGATCTTATGTTCCCCCAGGTCACCCATAAAAACGTTTGCCTCAATCAGGTTAAAATCTGGTAGTGTCTCCAGGTTTTCTATATATGGGGATAGTGCATGGTGAAGTTGTAAATATTTATAAAACTGGGTGTGGGGCATGCCGAATTCCTGCTGAAGTTCTTGAAAGGACTTTAACGTCCGACCTCGGAGAACAACTCCCAGTGTGGAAACACCAATATCGTCCCACCCCCTAAACCCATCTTGAAGATAGCGGATCTACCCATTAGGGACAACGGTAAATGGGACCAGGATCATGTCTCGTCTTTAACTTGTTGCCACAAAGGAGCTAGATTCTTGTCCCATGAGATAGATTGGGAGGCCGCCAGGTGTACTCCCAGGTACTTAAAACCTTTAGAAACCACCATCAGATCTTTTGACCACGAGCCCACATCACTCCCACCGCACAATGGCCATAGAACAGATTTGCTGGCATTCATGTGTAAACCGGAGGTCTCTCCAAATATTTGCATTATGCGGAGCAATCTCAGACCCATTCTGTTTGGATCAGTAAGGAAAAATAAGACATCGTCCGAGTAGAGCCCCCCCCCAGGCCACTTGAAGCCCCGGATCTGAGCATCTATCCTGACCCATGCCGCCAGTGGCTCCATCGCCAGTGCAAATAAGTATGGGGACAGCGGGCAGCCCTGGCGAGTACCCCGCCTGACAGGGAACACATATGATACCGAGCCAGCCACTCGTACGGATGCGGTAAGGTTTGTATAAAGTAGTTGCACGTATGCAAGGAATTTAGGACCGATATTCAACCGCCGTAGGAGCGCAAACAGGTATGTCCAGCTCAGTGAGTCAAAAGCCTTGTTTATGTCCGCTAACAATAGGGCGGCCGGGCTGTCAAGGCGGTCCGCTGCTGCTATGGCATTGTGAACTCGTCGAATATTGTGTCCAGTGGCGCGGTGTGGCATGAACCCAGCCTGGTCACGGTGTATCAAATCTGTAATGTATGGTAGGATATGATTGGCCAGGGCCTTAGCTAGTAATTTGGCCTCTACGTTCAGGAGGGAGATTGGACGGTCTGATTCATTATGTTCAGGGGGTCTGTCAGGCTTGAGGAACACCACCATCTCAGCATGTCTCCAATCTCTGGGGAGGCGTCCCGTTTCGAGGGTGGCGTTGAGCGTTGCGAGGTAGTGGGTCCCCAGGTGGGATTGAAATATTTTGAAGAATTTGCAGGGAAAGCCATTGGTCCCAGGGGCTTTGCTGGAGCGCTGGTCCATCAAGGCGGCGCTCAGCTCCTCCACCGTTAGTGGAGCATCTAGTTCTACTCTGGCTGTATCGGGGAGCGCTTTTGGGGCTAGGTCATCCAAAAACCGCTGTATTGTCTCTTCCGGCAGGATTTCGCATGGAGTTTACAAGTTAGAATAGTACTCTGTAAAGCTGGTCGCAATTTGAGACGGGTCAGATAACACGACGCCGTCTGGGCTGCTTATGCCGGGGAGAACTGTGGGGTGCATTGCGCGTTGGCAAAGGCGATGTAGCAAGGTGCTCGATTTGTCACCTCACTGATAAATACCGCTGCGAGATGCCAGCCATGCCACTTTGGCCTCATCTAACATTTCCCCAGCATATATTTGCTGCGTATATATTAGTTGGCGGCATGTCTGGGTCTAATTTTCCCCTTGACTCAGTCGTTCCAGAGCCATGAGTTGTGCCTCTAGCTGGATTAACTTACTCCGCCGCTGCATACGTTGCGCCGTGCAATAGGAAATATCTATTCCCTGTAGGGTAGGTTTCATGGCCTCCCATAGTATCGCAGCTGAGTCAACCGTCCCCACATTACCTGTAAAATAATCTATGAGCGCCTGATGTATGTGTGTTCTATATTGTCGGTCATGGAGCTGCCATGTCGAGAGTCTCCATCTAAATGGGGGGCGGTCCGGACCTATAAGGAGCTTCAGTTCCACTGGGGAATGATCAGACAGAGGCCCCTAGGCAGTATCTCCACTGCTGTCACCCTGTGGGCCCCAGTCAATGTCATAAACATATAGTCTAGGCGAGCAAAAGAGTTGAGGGGTTGTGAGTAGTATGTGTAAGCCCGAAGGGTCGGATAAAGTCTCCTCCACGTGTCAATCCACCCCAAACCATCCGATCGGAGTCGTGAATCTCTCGTCCAAGTCAAATTCCCTTTGGCCTGCCACCAATCCTGCATGGGGCACATTACATCTTTCCAGTCGCCCCCAACCACAGTCAACCCATCTGGGATTTCTGCCCACACCATCACCAGGCGCTCAATGAAGGTCATAGTGAGGGGGGAGCATATACACTTCCCAGGATAATCTGTTCCCCATAGAGCGTTCCAGCCACTATAGTGTATCTCCCTTATATGAACAAATGGGACTCTCCGGTGGATCAATAACGCTGTGCCACGCGATCCTCTGGTGAATCCCGAGTGAAAGGTTTGTATGAACCCAAAACTGGAGAGGCAGGGTGTTTTCGTGCCCATGAGGTGTGTTTCCTGGAGCATTAGGATATCTGCATCATATCGCTTGGCCAGTCGCAATACAGCCCCCTTTTGATCTTGTCAAGTATACCCCCGACATTCCCGCTAACTATTCTGAGCCCTGTCCCTGTAGCATGTGTCATGGTGGGTGGCTTGTGGATTGGTGTATCGAGCGTATATGGAATAATCTATGCATGGTTATATGTGGAGGGTACCATAGGTATGGAAGATATATAGACATGGCACATCGAACAGAACGAACTTGTCCCTTGAACCAACACTTCGCCCCTCCCCTATACCTCAAAACCATTGAAGTATCTGTCTCGGCCGGGAAGAGACCTCAGCCCCAAAGGGAGCCAGATGTCCTCCCCGGCTAATGGATCTCAAATGAACAACCCATGGTCTTGTAATTGTCACTGAAACAAAGAAATGATTGTATATAAAGAGAAGCCCCAGTATGCTTGCCACGGCCAAAGGAGTGTCAACGATCAACCTCAGTGCTTTAGTGTTCTGTACTGGCGTAGTCTATTCTTGTTGGGTATTCATCGATCTAGGACGTGATGTGCAACGGTTCCCGGATCAACGTGTTGATCGTGATCTGTAATTTTTCTTGTCCCTGAGTTTCAATTGTTTGAGAGTTATATCGCCTGATGACGAGCCTGAATCCAGCCGCGGAGGGGTGTGAGGCCTTGTCCGAATCTTTTCATCAGTCCATGAGCACACCTCTTCTGGCATTTCAAATAAGAACGTGCGTGATTGGTATGACGCACTCAATCGGGCAGGGAACAGCAAGGCATATTGGATTATGAGATCTCGCACGCAAGCTTTAACCTCCAGAAATGATTGTCTGTGCTGCTGAACTAATTTGGTATAGTCCAGGAAAATCATTATATGTTGGGAGGCATACGACAATGTGGCTTGCAGTCTGGCTTGTTTTAAGATATTGTCCCTATCGTGAAAGTTCAGGAATCTAGCAATGATAGGTCTCAGTCTAGTGCCGGGGGGGTGGGGAGGGGAGGTTTGAAGCAGGGCCCGGTGGAGGCGCTGAATAATAAAGCATTGCGATATGGAGGTGGATGGGAGCCATTTTTGAAGCCAGTCAGTGAGGAACTGTTCCATATTGTTCCCTTCGCAGCCCTCTGGGAAGCCAACAAATCGGAGGTTGTTTCGACGGGCTCTGCCCTCTGCATCTTCCACACGCACCGCCAGACCCTTTGTGATGGATTCCAAGGAGGATACCTTTTTTTGTAATGAGGTGACCGTGTCTTCCGCTTTTGGTATCCTGGGTTCTGCTTCGGTGATTCTAGCCACCGCGTTGCACAGGTCTTGCCTTATAAGTCTCACATCTGAGCCAACGGCTCCTATCTTGGCCTCTAGCGTGTCTCTTGACTGTGTGATGGCCGCCATGAGGGCCACATTGTCAGGCATGGCACCGGCGGAATCCCCCTGCGCTGCGGCCTGGGAGGCCGCTCCCTTGAATTTATCCAGTGTGCTCTGTTTAGTGGTATTGCCTGAGGGTTTATCGCGCGTCATAGCTTTGTGTGGGGAGCCGGCCGAGACAGGCTCTGGGTACTCAGGGGAGGAGGGCGCCCAACAGGCTCCCAGGGCCGTCGGCAGGCCGGGCCAAACAAGGCAGTCACCCAAGGAAAGGGGAGCCCTGACAGGGGACCCCCAGGATCAGCTGGTAGATAGTCGTGGGATGGAGCCTCTTCCCGTGCGGGACACCCGGGGCCAGGCCAACCGTCCCTATTGTGGTCGCTCAAGGGCCCAGGCCGACTCCGGCGCCTCACCATGTTGTCTGTGTTTCCGGCTCTGCCCGAGCCTAGTAATCCTCCCCTGGTGCCTGCACGGCCCGAGGCCTGCTCACCTCTGCTTTGGGCTCTCTTCTGCTGATCGCACCTCACAGGCAAATAACTTCGCCCGCGGTTAGGGGCTACTGCAGCGACCGTTGCGGGCGTGTGGTGCGGCCAGGCCCAAGGCGGTCGTTTTAGAATCTGGGCTGCAGCCGCCGACTGCAAGCTGCCGCCGGGCCCACTAAATGCCGATCAGGTCTCCGCGCAACCCCCAGGCCGACTCCCACTCTTCAAAACCCCTCTTCAGTGAGGATCGCACCGCGGCCCGTTATGGCAGACGAAGTCGCCAGTCTCAGCTTCCATCGGGTGCCACCTCTCTGGAGCGGCACCCCGGCGTCACTCCGGTTGGCGCAGTCCCGGCGGTCAAATCACTGTATGGCCGAGGCCCCGGCCGTGATACTCCACCACAGGCTCTGCCCGTCTGGGTGTCCCCAGTACTCAAGACACCTCTCGGGCCTCAACACAGCATTGCGGCCAGCCCCGAGCAGAGGAGTCTTGTTGGTTAGGGGTCGCGCTCGGGCCCCGCTCTCACAGGCCGCCAGTTGTCTCTGCAGCGGGCGGCCCAGTACCATTCAATGGCAGATAGACTTGTCTGGCCCCACCAGGAACAGCTGGCCAATGCACCGCGGCTCGATATAGCTGCTGAGAACGCCCGCTCAGGTGTCTGGCGGGCTGCCACCGACTCGCTGCAGCGTGGTGGCGCTGCGAGCATCACTTTATCCCTCCGATGTTCCTCTGCGCGGAGGGGGCCCTCGATCACTGGGGCACCCCGTCGCTGGACAATCACCGGGTGTCCTTGGATTGGGGGCACCACTCAAGACCGGCAGGAATCCACAGCAGGCTCCACGCTGGGGCCCTCACTCTTAAGGCGCGCCCAGGCCTCACTCCCACGAGGCCTCCGGCCATCCCCGCAGAGGGCGATCGGGACTCATCTCGGCGGCTGAATAGTGCGCTGCTCCTTCCCGGCTGGCAATGGTCTGTCTTGGGTGTCTGTGGGTAGGGACAGAAGGCTATTTTGTGCCTTCGTGGCAGGATTTAGGCAAATTTTGTTTAAGGCTACAGGAGCTCGCCTAAAGCGTGTCCACCATGTTGGACCGCTAGGCCACACCCCCTAAATCCTAAATGTTTTTTGCCACCTATTTAGAGCAGATTCTCTTCTGTCAAGTGGTGGAGCCATGTAGTCCTAGCCAAACCTTTGAGAGCAGCTCTTTGATAACATGCCATGGAAGGTGGTAACCAGCGAAACACAAGAGGGTTATGGATTCGGTGTATAATAAGCTAGAACATGTTACTATTAGTGACTTAAGAATGTTGGTTTTATTTATGTGTTTTGTAAAATGCTATTAGGCCGTGTATGGTCATTTCAGAGCGCTCAGTCAGAGAATCAAATACAACACAACAAAAATGATTGACGTTATGGTGGTATCATTCTCTGAGACTCCGCTTAGTGGTATGTTAGGTATTTATTTCACTCAGTCGCCCTGTCAACCCATTCAGTGATAATTAGGTGTGTGGGAACCAGCTGCACTCAGTTCAATTTGTGCTCAACTCTTGGATTGGCCTTAATGAACAAAATGAGGCAAGTGGTAAGATTGTGGTTAGTCTTAAGAATAGGGTTTGGTTAGCGATTTAGGTTTAGAGTAAGGTTAAGTTTCAGGGGTTCGTTTTATTATTGGGGGTCTGAGTTGGTATACTCATTCTTGCACTTGCCAAATTTGATGTATTGACAATTTCACTGTAAAGAATCCAATCTTGTTAAAAATGTTTAGCAATATTTTCCATTTAAAACTGTTCAAACAGTACCTAGCACATCTGAGGTTTTTTATAAAGTAGCCAGTACCATTATGCGATAAGAAACATGTACGTATAGACTACAGATGGTTTACAACTCTGTTTCTTCCTGTCTCTTATATTGAGCACAAAAATGAGAGCTGTTGCATTCATGAAGCACAGTACTTGGTGTGCTCGTTTTAGATTAAAAAAAGAGCATGACGTCAGCCTTCCAGCTCTGAGAAGCCTACGCATGGTTACATGTGGGTCTTTGATGTGACTGTATGGTTTCAAGTTTTTGCTTTATATAAGCAAACTATGGGGCACTGGAAAGCATGTGGGTGGCAGGAATGCCACTTAGCATAAAGAGTCCTGTAAGCACAGATAAGCTCACCTTTGCAAAGACCCTGAATTACGTGCTGGTATTCTTCATTAACCTGATATTCCCATCCTGGTGGCAGTATTTGCTCAAATGAGGAGAGGCTTCATGTAATTAAATCTGCACAGAGATCCTCAACGCATCCAATGCTGACCGCGTTTGGACACATGGCGAAGACATCATCATTGTCCACAAAGACACCCTCCAATGCACCACCACGGAGGACTACACCTCGCTGGCCAGGGAACACCTCAAACTCCAGATTAGACTCAATGCTAGGACCTCCATCAGAGGAACCCTCGCCTACAGACACCTGGGCCCCAGTCCAAGCTTCTGTAATGCCATCTCCGACTTCATTGTCCCCTGTCAATCGACTACGAACACTTCATCTTACTTGGAGACTTTAACCTCCACCTCAAAGACCCCAACAACATCAACTCTACCCCTCTCCTGGAGAACATGAACAACCTCAGCCTCTCAAAGCTGGTCTCCACCTCCACGCACATAGTAGGGCACACCTTGGACCCTATCTTCTCATCCAGCAACAAAATCAAGTTTTCCCACACAACCGAAATTGACCCAGACTGACCACCGAATCGTCCACTTCACCCTCACCGGCAGCCCAGGTTCGCTGACCAGACCACCCACCCGACCCCATCGGAAATGGAACAGAATCACAGAACCCTTCTGGACCTCTGTCCTCAAAGCGACAACGCTCAACCCCCTCCGACAACCTCAAACTCAAAGTCCATAACTTCTCGAAGTGGATCTCCTTGGTCGCAGACACCATCTCCCCCTGCAAAGACTTCCCCCGGAGAGAGACCCATGAAATGCACCAGCTGGTTCACCCCGAACTCCAGATCCTCAAACACGACTGCAAGAAACTAGAGAGACGTTGGCACTCTAGCAAATACCCCCCAACCTCAACGCCTTCGGATCGACCCTCAAAAACTACCACGCCACCTCAGGGAAGCCAAGAAGGTCGCCCTCACCAACCATATCGAAGCCAACCCCAATCATGCCAAAGAGCTCTTTACCATTGTCAGAGTTCTCATGCCCAGCAGCCTTGAGAACGCAATCCATCCCTCCCAGGATCTCTGCGATACCCTAGCGGATTACTTCCATCACAGACCTCTACAGTAACTTCGCCCCCCAGGCCACCCACTTCAACCACCTCCACGCACACACCGACAATACCGACTCCTCCGACTGGAAAAACTTTCAACCCAAGAGACCCCTGCCATCATGAACTCTGGCTCCCCCACGGACGCCTGCCCTCACCACAATTACAACCTAGGGAAAGAAGAAATCTACATCTACTTCACAGAGATTCTCAACACATCTATTATGACAGCTACCGTCCCTGCCGCCTGGAAGCACGCAGAGGTCAAACCTCTTCTTAAGAAGCCCTCCGCCGACCCCAGCGAACTCGAGAACTACCAGCCCATCTTGCTACTCGCTTTCCCAGCCAAGGTCCTGGAAAAAGCCATCAACCCCCAGCTCACAGATTACCTCGAATAGAACAATGTTCTTGACACCTCCCAATCAGGATTCTGTGCCAACCACAGCACCGAGATCGCCCTGATCGTAGCTATGCATGACATCAGTCTCAACTGCCCTCATCCTCAAATGGATTGCCTCCTTCCTCTCGGGCTGAACCAAGAGGATCCACATTCTTCCTTTCTCCTCCGACCACAAGGACATCATCTGCGGCTTCCCCCAAAGCTCCTTCCTCAGCCCCACTGTCTTCAACACGTAAATGACGACTCTTGCAGACATCGTTTGCACCCACGGACTCAAAATCATCTTCTACGCCGATGACACACAGCTCATCCTCTCCTTCACAGACAACATCGTCACCACTGGAGCCACCTTCCAGAACACCATGACCGACGTTGCCAACTAGATAACAACCAACTGCCTAAAACTCAGCTCGGATAAGACAGAGGTTTTCATCTTTGGAAGCAACCCCTCCCCATGGAACGACTCCTGGTGGCCACGTGCTCTCAGACCTGCACCTACGCCGTCCAACCACCCACGCAACCTCAGAATCATCCTTGACAGCCCACTAACCATGAAGAACCAGGTCAACGCAGTCTCCTCCTCCTGCTTTCACACTCTCTGCACCCCTGACCTTGACTGGTAGGTCGCTCCCCCACCACACAGCTCCGTCTGTGTGCCCTGCTGCTGCCCCTGATTGTGCTCGTTTTTCCTTTCTGTGCCCCCTTGCTGCCCCTGATTGTGCTCGTTTTTCCTTTCTGTGCCCCCTTGCTGCCCCTGATTGTGCTCGTTTTTCCTTTCTGTACCCCCTTGCTGCCCCTGATTGTGCTCGGTTTTTTTCCTTTCTGTGCCCCCTTGCTGCCCCTGATTGTGCTCGTTTTTCCTTTCTGTGCCCCCTTGCTGCCCCTGATTGTGCTCGTTTTTCCTTTCTGTGCCCCCTTGCTGCCCCTGATTGTGCTCGTTTTTTTCCTTTCTGTGCCCCCTTGCTGCCCCTGATTGTGCTCGTTTTTTTCCTTTCTGTGCCCCCTTGCTGCCCCTGATTGTGCTCGTTTTTTTCCTTTCTGTGCCCCCTTGCTGCCCCTGATTGTGCTCGTTTTTCCTTTCTGTGCCCCCTTGCTGCCCCTGATTGTGCTCGTTTTTCCTTTCTGTGCCCCCTTGCTGCCCCTGATTGTGCTCGTTTTTCCTTTCTGTACCTCCTTGCTGCCCCTGATTGTGCTCGTTTTTTTTCCTTTCTGTGCCCCCTTGCTGCCCCTGATCGTGCTCGTTTTTCCTTTCTGTGCCCCCTTGCTGCCCCTGATTGTGCTCGTTTTTCCTTTCTGTGCCCCCTTGCTGCCCCTGATTGTGCTCGTTTTTCCTTTCTGTGCCCCCTTGCTGCCCCTGATTGTGCTCGTTTTTCCTTTCTGTGCCCCCTTGCTGCCCCTGATTGTGCTCGTTTTTTTCCCTTTCTGTGCCCCCTTGCTGCCCCTGATTGTGCTCGTTTTTTTCCTTTCTGTGCCCCCTTGCTGCCCCTGATTGTGCTCGTTTTTCCTTTCTGTGCCCCCTTGCTGCCCCTGATTGTGCTCCTTTTTCCTTTCTGTGCCCCCTTGCTGCCCCTGATTGTGCTCGTTTTTTTCCTTTCTGTGCCCCCTTGATGCCCTGATTGTGCTCGTTTTCCCTTCTGTGCCTGTTTCCCGCCGCTGCGCCTGCGGCCCCGCCCCCTCACTGCCCATTCGCTGCCCCATTCCCTGCTCCTCCCTCCCACCTCCCCATTTATGGCGGCCGCCGCGTGGTGAAGAGAGCGACCCCTGACCTTGACTGGTAGGTCGCTCCCCACCACACAGCTCCGTCTGTGTGCCCTGCTGCTGCCCCTGATTGTGCTCGTTTTTTCCTTTCTGTGCCCCCTTGCTGCCCCTGATTGTGCTCGTTTTTCCTTTCTGTACCCCCTTGCTGCCCCTGATTGTGCTCGTTTTTTTCCTTTCTGTGCCCCCTTGCTGCCCCTGATTGTGCTCGTTTTTCCTTTCTGTGCCCCCTTGCTGCCCCTGATTGTGCTCGTTTTTCCTTTCTGTGCCCCCTTGCTGCCCCTGATTGTGCTCGTTTTTCCTTTCTGTGCCCCCTTGCTGCCCCTGATTGTGCTCGTTTTTTCCCCTTTCTGTGCCCCCTTGCTGCCCCTGAATGTGCTCGTTTTTTTCCTTTCTGTGCCCCCTTGCTGCCCCTGATTGTGCTCGTTTTTTTTCCTTTCTGTGCCCCCTTGCTGCCCCTGATTGTGCTCGTTTTTCCTTTCTGTGCCCCCTTGCTGCCCCTGATTGTGCTCGTTTTTCCTTTCTGTGCCCCCTTGCTGCCCCTGATTGTGCTCGTTTTTCCTTTCTGTGCCCCCTTGCTGCCCCTGATTGTGCTCGTTTTTTTTTTTCCTTTCTGTGCCCCCTTGCTGCCCCTGATTGTGCTCGTTTTTTTCCTTTCTGCCCCTGATTGTGCTCGTTTTTCCTTTCTGTGCCCCCTTGCTGCCCCTGATTGTGCTCGTTTTTTTTTCCTTTCTGTGCCCCCTTGCTGCCCCTGATTGTGCTCGTTTTTCCTTTCTGTGCCCCCTTGCTGCCCCTGATTGTGCTCGTTTTTTTCCTTTCTGTGCCCCCTTGCTGCCCCTGATTGTGCTCGTTTTTCCTTTCTGTGTCCCCTTGCTGCCCCTGATTGTGCTCGTTTTTCCTTTCTGTGCCCCCTTGCTGCCCCTGATTGTGCTCGTTTTCCCTTCTGTGCCTGTTTCCCGCCGCTGCGCCCCTGCGGCCCCGCCCCCTCACTGCCCATTCGCTGCCCCATTCCCTGCTCCTCCCTCCCACCTCCCCATTTATGGCGGCCGCTGCGCCTAAGGCAAGCCCGTCTGCGCCCGTCCGCGCCGTGACCGCGCCCAGCGCCAGACCCCTTGGCCCGGGCATCCCCCGCGCCCGCCACATCAACAGACGCCGATACGACGCCAGCACCCTCCACGCACTCAACCCCGGAAAAGATCACGCCTGCTACCAGGCCACCCCGAAGCGCACCCAAGGGCCCTTCACCTGCCGGAACTGCAGCTTCGCCAGCACCCGCCCCGCCAAACCACCGCCCAGGAAAGAACCCAACTACCTCAGATGCATCCTCCTCAACACCCGCTCCGCCCGCAAACACGCCATCGAACTCTGGGACCTTCTCGACTCAACCTCCCCAGACGTCACATTCCTGACGGAGACCTGGCTGAATCCCGCTTCAGCCCCCGACATCGCCATTGCCATCCCGGACGGATACAAGATCACCCGCAGGGACCGCACCAACGGAGTCGGAGGAGAGCATCGCCATCGTCCACAGGAACACCCTCAGAGTCTCAACCAACACCGACGACACCCTCAGCACCGCCGAACACATGCACTTCCAGATCCACACCGATCCCAACACCACCCTCAGAGGAACCCTCATCTACAGACCCCCGGACCCCGACCACAGTTCAGCGATTCCATCGCTGACTTCGTCAGCACACACGCCATCGCCTCCACGGACTACATCCTCCTCGGGGACCTGAACTTCCACCTCGAGAACAACAAGGACACCAACTCCACCACCCTGATCGACAACCTCGCCACCCTCGGACTCAGACAGCTCGTGACTACACCCACCCACGCCGCCGGCCACACGCTAGACTCCATCTTTTCCACAAGCCCACACGTCTCCATCAACCACATCTCCGAACCCCACTGGACTGACCACCACTGCATCCACTTCACCTACAGGAAGCCCACCACGCACCACCGCACCGAACAAATGCCTCGCCGCTGCTGGAGCAGAGTCACGGAAGACTAGCTAACCACAACCCTCGCCCTGAGCCCACCCGCCGAACCCTCCGACCCCGACACCGCCGCCCGCAACCTCAGACAGTGGATCGACGACTGCGCCAACACCCTCGCCCCGCTCAAGAATCCGCCCAACAGCCACACCAGCAAGAAAGCCACCTGGTTGATGAAATTTTCGTGTACTAGACATGGGATAATTACAATAATGCCTCAACATGTGTTCGTATGTACATGACACTTTTGAGACTTTAATGACATCGACGATCGGCCAGTATAGATAAAGCATCTGGACCGATGTATATGTACTCATGTGGCTGACTAACAGTATTGCCTTAATTTGTGGTTGTTGCTTTTAGCGTTAGTTCGCAACTTTTTGATGTTATAAGATCGGTGTAGAAAACCGGCTTATTTTTAAAACTACCAATCCCATAATGCCTCATTAAGGGCATCAGTGGTGATTTGGTATAAATAGTGAAAAGTGAAGAGGGACTCCGAGTACTACCGTGATCAAGAACTTTGTGTTCGAAATGCGTAGGAGGAGGAGAGGAATGGTCTAAATAAAGAATCTAATTCAAGCCAAGGAGAGTGCCGTGTATTTAATCATTTGTTGGATTATATTTTGCGAGAATTGGCCTGTTCTCGCCACGAGCACCAGCTGGATCGTGCTCCCCCCGTAAAGGACCGTGTTGTTGAATTATATATATATATATATATATATATATATATATACATGCATACATACTCACTAAAAAAACAAAGGTTGCAGGGACGTTATAGTTAGGTTCTCAATTTACACGCCCAAAACCATAGAAACTCAGCTGTTATAGTTAGGTATTTCAAGCAACTATAACTTTTGCCCTAAGGTAACTATAACTCGCGCCCCTGCAATGCACAGTTTTCGCATCAATAATTTTATTGTAAATGTTGCAGTGATAATATCAATGATGCTGTAGAAGATCAATGATGTAATATGTGGGGTAATTAGTGTGCATGGCGAGGGCGCAAGTTATAGTTTCCTTAGGGCACAAGTCCCAAGATGGCTGCCAACACTTCCTGGTTGAAGTGCTGGCAACTAATCACATTTCAGCACGGGAACTGTCGCTCCTCGGAGGATCTGCGTCTCTATATATACAAATTTGGATTTTGGTTAATATCTCTAAAACTCCTGAACAGATTTACACCAAATCAGAAAAAAGCACTCCTCTGGACCAATATCTACCTTTCTGCCAAATTTGGTTTAATTATGTTCAGCAGTTCGGGCTCTAGCTGTGTCTACAATCCCTATGGGAAATGAGTGTAAGGGCGTTTTAAGGGTTTAAGGGCGGGTAAGTGTATTGGGTTGTAAGGGTATTTTTAGGCTTTAGAGGTTGGTAAGGGTGGTAAAAGTGTATTTAGGGTTTACGGGTAGTTAGGGGTATAGGGTGAATAGGGGTATTTTTAGGTTTAGGGGTGAGTAAGGGAATTGGGTGGTAAAGGGGTTTTTAGGGTTTAGGGGCGGGTAATGGTATTGGTTGGTAAGGTTGTTTTCGGGTTTAGGGGGTAGGTAAGGGTATTGGGTGGTAAAGGTGTTTTTAGGATTATGGGGTGGGTAGTGGTAAGGGGTGGTAAGGGTATTTTTAGGGTTTAGGGGTGGGTAGGGTTATTGGGTTTTACGAGGGTTTTTTAGGGTTGTGGGGTAGATAAGGGTTGGGTTAGGGTGTTTTTAGGGTTATGAGGTGGGTAAGTGTGGTACATGAGGATGCATGGTAGCCAGTAGTACAGGTAAAACAGGATAGAGTTTATTCTCAAGTTAGGTGTCTCAAGTTACAGATAAAGATGGTAGAAATGAAGCAGGAAGGCACCACCAGGAGCAACGTCCTTGCTGCTCATCCCACGCACTCCAACTGACATTCACTCAGCCAGGCACACATCAGCATTCTAATTACATCACAGTCACTCTGGCTAAGCAGCATGGGACATAACATTAAGGGTAGAATGCATGGCATAGAAATGAAGACACCACACACTTCCCTTCTTTATGGAAAAAATAGAAAATATAAATCCAAATAAGACAGTAATACACAACATCCATAAAAATTAGATCAAAGCAAGGGAGTACAATACATAAAAATGAAAGGACCAGGGAAGGAAATAATGGTACAAGGTCAAGAATGGCACATACATACATCACTCTGCAGAAACACCCACACTCTCCCCCCTCAGCAGACAATAAAATATAGAGGAACAACAAAAGTGACACCTCCAATTACAGTCACCGACTCTGCAGTATAGTACAAGAGTGAACTTCGTGTGCCCCAACGGGTGTCATACAACTGCCCAGTTATAAAGTGCAAAACATATGCCCAATTAACAGGTTTGCAGTATGTGTGTCCCAACGGGTGCCATATCCCTGCCCAGTAAAAAAGTACAAAACATATGCCCCTGCAGGTGCAACACATATGCTCCAAAGAAAAGGTTTGAGTGCAAAACAAATGCCCCATCACCAGCAATTGTAAGTAGTAGTAATGTAAATATTATTTGGGTAGCTACTCACAAGCCCATCACAATGCAACGTCTGGGTGTAATTACTATGCCCGACACAGGTAACAAGTACGGTATGGGTGCCACCCACATGCCCCATCACCTGCAACAGTAAGTACTGTCTGAGTGCAATTAAAATGCCCCAGTAAAAGTAGGTTTGGTTTGGGCGCCATGCACCTGCCCCATCACCAGAATAAGCAGTAATAGAAAGTAGCGTTTGGGTACAAATTATTGACTTAGTCTTTTCCAATATAAGGTTAAGTCGGTCGGACTCCCTCCCTCTCCCTCGGACTGACCATTATTTGATCTGTTTCGGATGGCAGATGGCCATACACTAAAGTCGTAGCCCTTCGTCTACACTTAATAATACTCAACCTCTTTTAAGGATTCCTCCGGACAGGCTGCTTAGCACCCTAAGAAGTACTGCATCAAATTTTTCTGGTTCTCTTGATTTAGACGCACAGGCATTTGGTAATCGGATTTGTTCCTCAGTGGAACAACTAGCCCCCCTCGCCAGATGCTTGATAGGCCGAACCAAGCGCTCTTGCCCCTGGTTTAACAAAACTTTGCGGCAGGAAAAAGAAATATGTAAAAGGCTGAAGAGCGTGGCGCAAAACCTGTAGCTTGGCGCACAAAGTTAAATATAAATCACTCAATCCCACTAAAAGGATATTTTTTGAGGGAAGGATTGAGTTGGCAGAAAATAAACCCAACAAGATCTTGAAAATAAACAATTCCTAGACCCGGTGGCTTACCGCCTTAGTAAAGCCCTTTCGGTTAAGTGGTGCGAACAACTGGCCATATTTTTTTTTTTTTTTTTAAGTAAAATTCTAGAAATTCAAAAGGGTTTAACCATTATAGGCCACTCAGGCATTGATCCTCCACTCCCAGTCACTGTCACCTGTGCACTCTCCTCTTTTGACCCGATCTCATTGTATGACTCGAGAACTGCAATTTTACACCGTTAAGTCTGGCTCCCCTTCGGATCCCTGCCCTCCTTTTGTCCTTGCTCGGGGAGTAAACGTCATCAATTGGGTCTTGAATGCCATACTTAACAAGTCCCTGTCTTCTGGCATTGTCCCTTCCAATTGGAAACAGGCTAAAATTCTGCCTCTTTCGAAAAAAATCAAATGCAGTCCCAAACATTCTTAGCAATTATAGGCCTATTTCCTTACTGCCTGCTACATCTAAACTTGTGGAGAAGTTTGTAAACCGGCAGATTTCAGACTACATTGAATTTAATTCACTCCTTCATTCTAGCCAATCAGGTTTCAGGCCTACGTTTAGTACACAAACAGCACTTCTGGAGGAGTCCGATGCAATAAAATGTACGTTAGATGCAGCAGGAAAGTCAGTCCTGGTACTGCTTGACCTTTATACTGCATTCGATACGGTCCCGCACTCCAGGCTACTTGCCCATCTATTTGATATAGGCATTAGGGGTGCAGCGATGAAGTAGCTGAAATCCTTCCTTTAAGACCGATATCAGGAGGTTTGGTTGTCACCTTTTTCGTCCTGTAACAGCAGTGTCTCGGTTGGGGTGCCCCAAGGCTTGGCCCATAGTCCAAACTTGTTAAACATCTATTTGACCCCTTTAGCAGCATTGGTCGGGTCTTTTGGGGCTAATTTAATTTCGTATACTGATGGCACTCAGCTGCTTTTCGCTTTCAAGAAAGGTAAGCCTATTACCCATGACGCTGTTAAGCCATGCCTATCATCGGTGTTCCACTAGATGAGTATTAACCAGCTTAAATGTGACACTGATAAGAACCGAGGTTCTTAGGTATGGCATAAATGTCTCCTTCAACCTGCAAACCTATTGGCCAGATGGGTCTCTCCTAGCTAACCAGCAAGCTGATTTAGTAACAAACCTGGGACTCAAGTTCGACAAACAGCTGATACTAATTTGCCAAGTCAACGCATTAGTTGACACATGCTTTGGCGTTATGAGAACTGTCCAAAAACTTTTTACAGTTCCTCTCCTTGCCTGTGAGTAAAACTGTTATCCTGGCCTTAATTGTTTCCAGGCTGGATTACGCCAATGCCTTGTATGTAGGGCTTCCACAATATCTATTGAGGAAACTGTAGCCGGTTCAAAACGCAGTGGCCCACCTGGTTCTTAACCTACTTAGTCTAACTTCGATATTGTTACACCTGAAGAACCTGCACTGGCTTTCTGTTGATAAAAGGATTTTGTTTAAGACTCTTGTCCTCATGCACAGAGCCCTGAACTTGTCCTCCAGGCTTCACTTTTACACTACCTTAGAACTCTTTGTTCATCAAAGGGCCATCTGGCTAAAGTTCCACAAGTGAGGCTGACAAAAAGAGGATGCAAGTCCTTTTCTCTTCTTGGCCCTCAAGCCTGGAACAGACTTCCTCTTGGACTATGTCATATTGCTAATGAGAGGCTGTTCAGAAAAAACTCAAGACATGGCTTTCATCCTCGGACTCTCTCAGCCTCTGTTTTCTTACTTTCTGTTTCAGTGCCTGGACACTCTTTGGAGTAGTGGCGCGCTTTAGGAATACTGATATTCATTCATTGATTGGTACAAGTAATTTGCCCCATCACATGTAAATGTAAGTACGGTTTGGGTTCAACTCAAATGCCCATCACCAGCAACCTAAATGTAAGTACTGTTTAAGCGCAACGAACAAGCCCCATCACCATTGATTGGGATGCAATAAACATGCCCCACCTCAAGTAAAAATAAATAAGATATGGGTGAAAAACATAACCCCCACTATGTGTAACAGGAAGTAAAATTTACACCAGGTGCAACACTCACACAGTATAATGCCTAACACATATGCATCACACTGGGGTTTACACCATAAAGTACAGAGTTGACAAGCACTGTAAAGACATCACACATTCATAAACAAAATTATTAGAGACATACTAAGTAAATGTAGAACACAGTAAATAAAGCTTGGCATACCTGAGGCTGCTGGGATAGAAAATTAAGCATAGGATACCAACACGTTCAAGCACAAATACAGCATGGCATACATAAATGAGTAAAAAATCAAGAATAGCACATAGAAATATGCTAGCAAGGCATTATGTATGGCAGTAAGAGACATGATAACATTTTCTTCACATCCACTCACCAAAAAAAACAGCATATGCTAGCAAGAATGCTTATGACAAATTGCATTCTAAGTAAATGCAACATAGAACATGGCAACAGTACTCTGAAGTTGCGGTATAAAAGAAGAAATGGCATTCAAAATGAGCTTGACTACCAAGTTCCTTTCACTTGTTGATTTAAAGGCCGTACACATCAGCGAGGGTGTTCTGAGCACTTGCCAAAGATTACCAGTTGCCTGAGTCCTAGGTAGTTGGAGTCCGGATTGAACTTTCTTCTCTGCCTTCGGTGTAGGGGATCCGGTAGACCAGGTATTGGCACAGCTCCAGTAGGTCCTGGTGTCCTCTCTCTTGGTGGGGGTCAGGTCTGACCTTCCGGGGCTGATGTACCTCTTCTGCTTGGGTGCTGCGCGGGGGGAGCAGCAAGTTGGAATGCTGGATTTTATGATTCAGTGCCTGCAGGCTGCAGGGGAGTAGCTCCTCTACTCCAAGGGAGGTTCTCGGCAACTGGTCGAAGGCTGGAGGTGCTCTGGGATTCTTGGAGTCCTCACAGTTGCAGGACGAGACAGCACACCGTGATTGTTGGGCCCTGGAAGCATCCGACAGGGTTTGGTGCCAAGTTTCTGCAGCAGGTCTTCTTTGTCCATTTCTCTTCTTGGGTCCGTCAAATCTAAATTCAGGGTCCAGGGATGCCACCGTAATACTATATTTTGGGGCTTAAAAGGGAGTGATGGGTAGTAGACAATGGGCTACTTACCTTTAGGGTGTCTACACGCTCTAAGTGACCATTTCCTGTGGGAAGGGGCACTACCCCAGCCCTGATAGGTTAAATTCCTACCATTCCAAGATGGAGGAATTGGAAAAGTAGTGTCCACATCACCTGCCCCGCCTTAGGGGTGGATGCTGGCTGAATGTGGGCACACCTCTTAATCTAATTTTCCCACCCGTCGTCCTGCCAAAAGCTAAGCAGGAAAATGGGGTTGGCATCCTCCACTATCTGTAAAGGCCTGGGTTGCATTTCAAAGGCAGCATCACATTTGGAGCTTCCTGCCTTGGCAGGCCATTCTGGCCTCGAGGAGGTGTGAAGCACCTCTGCCCAGAGCATGCTTTGTTCCTGGCCTTTGAGAGCGCTGGCTCTCACCCCATGAGATCAGAACCATGTCTGGTGGTGGCAGGCTGGCTAAGACTAGTCAGAGACTACACCAGTGCTTGGTAGGTTTTCAGGGGGCCCTCTAAAGGGTCTCCCGTGTGCATTTATTAATAATTCCAACACTGGCATTTGTGAGGGTTTGTTAAGACGAGATGTTTTGTACCAAACATCTTTGGGTACAGTGAAGCCACCATGGAGCTAGGAAACCCGTAATGACAAATATCCAGCCCATGTACTCTCTATGGCTTTCCTGTGCACTTACAGTATCCAAGAATGGAGATATTCTAAGGTCATATCTGGTCATGCACATATGTCCACACATGGGATACATTGCACCCTGCCATAGGGCAGTAAGGCCTGCAGTAGGGGTGACTTACCTATACCTCATGCAGTGTATGTGGGCATGGCACACAGGGCTGTGTGTGGGTCTGAGTGTGCATGAGTCTGAGTGACTCTATGAGTGGGTGCATGTCTTTCTGAGTGGGTCAGTGAGTGGGTGCATGAGTGTCTGATTGGGTCTGTGAGTATCTGAGTGAGTGTTTGAATGTATTGTTTTTTAAATTTATCGGCGGTATTCGCAAATCTGCCACAACGTTACATGGGGGTCCTCGCTGGGCATCGCAACGGATTCCTGAATATGACATCTTGTACACTTAAGGGGTCCCTCAAAGACACAGGTTGCGGCCCGTCAATCTCAGCTTTGCTTTTGTGGCAGAAATTCGGGAAGCTTCGCAAACTATTCGCACCTCTAAATCTACAAATTTGTTTTCCCATTAATATGTTCGAAACTACTGAACATTGTTATACCAAATCACAAAAAAGGCTCTTTCTGGACCAGAAGCTATCTTTCTGCCAAATTTGGTGTAATTCCGTCCAGTGGTTTGGGCTGTAGTTGTGTTCAAAATCTCTAGCAGAAACTGCATGGGGAAAATTCGTTTTTGGCCCCCCCCTTTTTCTTGGCCCCTGCTTGACGGATCACCCTGAAACTGTCAATAGAGCAGCTGAAGTGAATGGCAAACTAGTTTTGAAAATTTCATGAGGATTCGACAAACTGTGCCAAAGTTATTGACGAAACAAAAAAGCATTTCCGATGGAAACTAGGTTCTAACTAGAACTACCTACTGGCGGTTGCCAATAGGTAATGTGTGTGTGTGTATATATGTATATATGTGTATATGTGTGTGTATATATATATATACAGCAAACTGCCTGATGCTACTTTTCTTTGCCGCTGTGGGACCGGAGGGGGTACTACAAGCCCCAGGACTCCTTGCGGCGCGCAGCCGCCTGCATCATTGCCCAGCGCCAGGAGGCGCCTTAAAATCGGGCGCGGGCTCCCGCAGCGCGGGACCCGCTTTTAGCCAACTGCCTGCTGCTACTTTTCTTTGCTGCTGCAGTACTGGAGGGGGTACTACAAGCACCTGGACTCCATTGCGGCAGGCAGCCGCCTGCATCATTGCCCAGCGCCAGGAGACGCCTTAAAATCGGGTGCGGGCTCCTGCAGCGCGGGACCCGCTTTCAGCCAACTGCCTGCTGCTACTTTTCTTTGCTGCTGCGGGACCGCTGGGGGTACTACAAGCCCCAGGACTCCTTGCGGCGCGCAGCCGCCTGCATCATTGCCCAGCGCCAGGAGGCGCCTTAAAATCGGGCGCGGGCTCCCGTCCGAGACCGGAGGAGGCCGGGCTGGGCCTCCCCTTGAACATCCGAACCCTTGACCAAACGTGCACCATTGTATGAGGTACTGTGCAATTCATTTTATTTTCATCATTACTAGGGGGTGCCAAAAATGAGCAAACGTAAGACCGCCAATGACCAGAGGGGCCCGGGAGTTGTGGGGACACTTGACGCTTTTCTTCTGAGGGCTGAGTCAGCCCTCATTCATGAGATTGAGTTAAGAGAGCGCCGGCTCTCGCAGGAGCCTCAGACTTCCCAGAAATAGCCCGCTCTCGCAGGGCATTCCTTGCATGTTTCTCAAAATAATTCTCAAGATCCTCCCCCCTCAAGCAATACAATTACAACACACGGGGTCAGACCTTGAAACTTCAACACCCTCTGAGCTAGCAAGCAGGACAAATATAACTACTAGGGGCCAGAAGGCCAAAACAAGACGAGACAGTAATAGTAAGCCGCCACTCAAAAAGAGAAAGGGTCGAGGTACTCGGAAACAAAAACAAAAATCCCCAAAGGTTACGAGAACTGAAACTATAACTGATGACGGAGACTGCGTACAGGGGCCAAGTTTAACGTTGAAGACCAGTGAAACCCCCCCCCAACAATTCGTAGTATCTTCATCTTCAGAATATACAGGGCATTTGCATAGCACAGTAGGTCTGAGCACCACACGTATACAGGCTGCTAATACCTTTAATGGGGCCTCAACAACTATAGGGATACCTACGTTGGGTGACGCAGGGAGAGACATTAACACACAGAACCCTCGAAGATCTAACCCGAGACACATTATAAACCCAAATCAGACCCTGCATCTTCCGCCAGAAGTAATCCCTTACACGATTGTGCTGGCAAATGTCCCCCCCTACCTCTCCACGCCCCTGAACACTGGACAACCCTGAGGAATAAGTCATTACACCTATTGAGCACTAGAACTGGTCTAACCAATATTCTCTTCTCAGAATTTAAAATGGCTAGAAGAATAGGATGGGTCGGCAAAACAAACACGCTTCTAGCTGGTGATTGTGTGGTTTTAACCTTTAGGTTCCCGAACCTGGTGCAGTCCATCCTTGGCTGGCAACCAGTCCATTATGGCCCAGGGAATTAATATCTTACCATTAGGGTATTTTTATCAACCACCAAAGGCTTTATGGAGCAGACCTGTGGAGGAGAGCCATCTAGGTAACATGCAGTATAGGTATAGGGTCCCAGCTAGTAATCGTTTTGATACTTTTAACACCCTAGAAGACATAGACTGACTAATTCAGCCTAGAGACCCTTACCCTACTCACAAGTATGACTCTAGCGGTTATAGAACCGATAAACTACCCAAAAAGAAAACCACTTTCGACTATGCGCAAAAAGAAACAAATAACTACCCTTTATCCCCGGCTCTTACTGAGCGGAGAGAAGAGTTATTGGGTACCAGTAATCTGAATCTGAATGCGTACCCTAAACTCATCCAACCCATAAGCTTAAATCAGATACCAGTTAACAACTGCGAATCTTCTCCTAGTAATATTGCATTAATAAGGCCCTCAGGTAACATCGATAGTGTCTCCTGTAACCTTGTTTTCTGGAACATTTCAGGTTTACGTTCTAAGCTGATTAACCTTATATGGTGTGACTTTATATTAAATTTTGATATAATGTGTTTTCAGGAAACCTGGGTAAAGGATATAATGCATATTAATGGATTTAAAACCTTTCACACCCCAGCCATTGAGGTGGTTTGTGGAAGGGCAAAGGGAGGGCTTTGCACTTATATTTCCAACAGGTTGAATGTAAAAGAAATAGAGATGCACACAGAAGAGATTTATTACCAACTGATCAAAATCCATGTGGATAGCAAGCACTGTATTGCGTTGACAAATTTTTATAATAATATTCCCCCGGACCTAATTGGAGTAGTTGTGAAAAAACTGGGTAATGATTTGAAATCATTGTATAATGACAATGCCAAGGACATATTTTTAATTCTGGGAGGGGATTTTAATTTTGCTCTATGCTCAAATGCTGATGGTAAACTTTGTGGATTTATAAACGAAGATGAGATTAGTAATACTCATTTTCGACATTCAAAATTGGGGGAATTGTATAACGAAGTATTGTTTGGTCTTGACTTGGGGTTTGCGAATGAGTTATGTGTTACGCCTGCCCCGATGAGTTACACATTTAATGGCAGAGGTTCCCTCACCACTATAGACTACATACTGCTGTCAAATAGTCATGCAAGCAGACTTCAATCATTTACCACACATGACCACTCATTGAGTGACCACTTTCCATTGAGCATTTCTGTCTTATTGCCGAAAAGACCATCTGGTAAATGGGGTGAGACTGATCAGGTCTCACAAAATTTAACAATTAATAGGACAAATGGTTACTCTCTGCGCTGGTCGATGGTGGACCCCCTAGAAATCACAAAACAAGTGATAACTAAGTGTAAATTAGCTTTTGATGTCTCTCTGAGTGAAATAGCTCCACCTGATAGTGTTTTATCCTCCATTTCAAAAAATATCTGGAGCCATAAGGGAGGCATTATTCGTACAGAACTGCAAAAAAGGAAAACAACAGGGGTGGTTTGATTCGAAGTGCACACGAGCATATGCCAATCTAAAGCATGAAATACACAAGACTCCAAGAAATGCAAGCGATGTCAGACAGGCTAGAGGGGCTTATAGGCTTGCACTTAAGGAAAGAAAAGCATCCCTGAGAAATGAAGCGTGGGTATCCCTTCATGAGGCCTCCTTATCGAAAGATAGTTCGGCTTTTTGGAAAGCAGTGAAAGCTCCCTTTTTGACTCCTGGAGGCGGTCCGACAATTGAAATAGCCATAACAGAGGAACAATGGATCGAGCATTTCTCCATGGTGTATAATGGCGAGGGGAGAGCTGATGCGCCAGATACCCAACACCATGGGGATGTTGCTCTGACACCTTTGACCTACCATACCGATCTCCAGTTCACGCTGGATGAAGTAAACCGTGCTATCTCAGCTAGCTTGGGTGGTAAGGCTCCTGGGCCGGATGGGGTCCCTGTAGACTTATACAAGTCAAATGTGACACTATGGGGCCCGCTTATAACCCAGGTATTCACTGCAAGCTGTTTTTCCCCTTTTTTAACTACTTGGGTGGAATCGATCATAGTGCCAATTTTTAAAAAGGGGGATCGCCAGGATCCTGGCTGTTATAGGCCAATTTCATTGTTGGACTCCTTGATAAAAGTGGTTGGTCGAATTATCCTAGAACGACTACAGGAATGGGCCGAGAACAAGGTTTTATCTGACATCCAATACGGTTTCCGTGAGGGCCTAGGGACCGTCGAACAGAGCTTAAATTTAACTATTATTTTAGGAAAGTATACACGGGTGAAGAAGGGTAGGCTGTTTTTAGCTTTCGTGGATCTCACCGCAGCTTTTGACAGTGTTAGGCACAGCAAGCTCTGGGAGATCCTCGAGGGTATGGGAGTGGAAATGCAAATTATCCACTTTCTCAGACGGATATACAGTGATGCAAAGGCGAGAGTGAGGTATGGTATTAATGGTGAGTGCTCTGCCCCGTTTCCAATAAGGAGGGGGGTTAGGCAAGGTTGCGTGCTAGCCCCCTTTCTTTTTAACCTTTACATTAATGACGTGGGCGAAGCACTGAATAAAGACTGCCAAGACCTCCCTCAAATAACTGGACGCCCAATACCTGCTCTTCTATATGCGGATGACGCAGTTCTGATGCCACGCACTCAAGTGGGACTGCAAAAGGTTTTAAATAGCTTTTCAGCCTTTATGTGCAATCTTGGCCTTAGGGTGAACACCTCGAAAACCTTTATAATGAGGTGTGGTCATGGCACTCAGAAGTGTAGGGATATGTGTATAGATGAGCAGAAGATATGGTTCACTAAGAGATTTTCTTATCTCGGTATACTTTTCGATCAGAATGACCGATGGGCCCAAGCAGTGTTAACAAAAAAATTGGCGTTTTTAAAGACCACAGCCGCCCTTGCTAATTTCTCAAGAAAGTTGGGTAGGAGGCCGCCGGCAGAACTCATCCAGATTTCTAAGGCAAAATGTATCTCCACGGCCATGTATGGGGCTGGGTTTGGGGTTTTGTTGATGCGTACCCCTTACAAATAGTGGAAAACGCGTTCTTACGATATATCCTGGCAGTACCGAGCAGTATATCATCGTACGTCTGCCATTCCGAGTTGGGTATACCATACATTGCTGACCTGATAAAAATTGAGTCTATTCTCGTATGGCATAGGATCTGGACATCGACAAAAACTATGCTTAATCAGGACATTTTACTGGACAGTTTAAAATTGGAAGGGGCTCTAACTATCCCTTGGTTAAGGTATGTCTGAGATTTTATGCGTGATCTAGGCCATTTAGAATATTTTACCGAGCCTAGCACTATGTTGACAATCACGAGAAAAGAGCTAAAAAAAGAGGGCCTCTTGCTACTAGACACACTCAGAATATCGGCAGAGATCACAAAGCCCACTGTGCGGTACAATCACATGATTTTAACAACTTTTAGTATACAACCTTATTTAATAATGGTACCTGGTGGCTATGACAGGTTTTTATTGACCAGATTCAGACTTGGGATCTTCCATAAACTTGTAAGTTTCCCAAAAATGAATGACTGGGCACGAGAAATGCAATTGTGTCCCTGTGATAACCATTCAGAACAATCCACCAAACATGTTGTTCTATTTTGTAGGTTTTATACTGAATTAAGGAAAATGTGGATTGTTACAATTTTAAAATCTCTGGGGATTAGACAATGTCTCCCTGCGTTTACTGTACTACAGTTCTTGGAAAATGAACACATAGTTTGGAGGGTAGCAATGTTTTTAAAGAAAGCACTTAGTCACAGGAAATGCATTGTAATATAACCATCTAGTCTGCAATGAGTTAAGGGATATTGATATAAGTGAATGAATTTTACAATTAATAGCATATTTTATATTTTTAATTTTGGTGTGTAATGAATTGTGTGTTTTATGTGCTTTTATGATTGTCTGAAACAGCAATCGAATAAAGTTTTACTTGACTAGACTATATATATATATATGTGTGTGTGTGTGTATATATATATATATATATATATGTGTGTGTGTGTATATATATGTGTATATATATATATATATATGTGTCCACAAATCTCGTCGTATATCATTTGCCAGAAGAACGAGTGCAGACCACATATAAGTGCAAATATGATTTTTTGTTGTTTATTGAGTTACATCTGTGTGTATATATATATGTGCATATATATGTGTAATATTATCTACTGGCGGTCGCCAGTAGATAGTTATAGTTGGGACCTATTTTCCATAGGAAATCCGCAACATTCTATTTGAAATAACTTCGGCGCCGGTTGACGAATCTTCGCGAATGTTTCCAACTTGTTGGGGCGCTCCGGTCCGCTCCTATCCTGAAAGTCTCGGGGTGATTCGTGAAGCGGGGGCCGAGAAAAAAGGGGGTCCCAAAACGCGTTTTCCCCATTCATTTTTCCATAGGAACCTTTAGTCGCAGCTACAGCCCGAACTGCTGAACGGAATTACACCAAATTTGGCAAAGAGGTAGCCCTTGGTTCAGTGTCGTGCCTTTTGCTTAAATGGTGTAAATCCGTTCAGTAGTTCCTGAGAAAATCAAAAGTAAAGTCACATATATATCTATGGCCGAGTAGGGTCCGCATACCCTCCCGATCACGAGCTGCGTGCTAATTGGCTGTCAAGTGGCTGTCAACACTCCAAATCAGGAAGTGTTGGCAGCCATTTTGTCCCTCGGTAGAACCGAGGGACAGAAACAAGTGCGCAAAGCGCAAAAAGGGGGCAGGGTAGAAACACCCTGACCCCTAGGTCTGCTCAGGGGTCCCACAAGGACCCCTGGGCAGAAAAAGCTTTTTTAAAAAAAAATCGGCGGGATGCGCTTAGGGTGCGCGGATCCCGCTGATTAAAAAAAAAAAAAAAAAAATTCAAAACGCGGTCTCCCGCGCTCGATGTTAATTTGCCCCCGGGTGGCCCAAGTCCCGGGGGCATGCGGGGGTGGGTTTAGATTTTATGGTCGGGCCTCTAAGGCCCCCCCAAGCCCCAGGGACCGCCACCCCCGGGGCTTTAAATAAAAAATGGTGCGGGAGGGCACTCCGCCCTCCCGCAGCCCCGGGGACCGCCACATCCCCGGGGCTGTGCAATTGAAGGGAGGGGGGCCGCGCGACCCCCCTCCTGGAGCCTGTGGTGGCCCTGGGGACCGCCACCCCCCAGGGCCGGCTCCTGCAGTGTCCCGGGGTGCCTACCCCTGGGACACTGCTGTTTGCAATGGCAGGACGGGAGCCTCGCGGCTCCCGCCCTGTCATTGCAAACTTGCTTTGCTTCATTGAAGCGAGAGCAGGGAAACCTGCTCTCGCTTCAATGAAGCAAAGCAGATTGCTTTTCCATAAGGGGAGCTGTATGTCAGCAGCTCCCCTTATGGAAAAGCAATGCCAGCTCCCGCAGGACGCGGGGAGCCGGCGGGACCGTGCGGGGATTGGGGACCCCCCCACGGTCCCCAACTAGTGGCCAGGCCCCGGGGGATGGGGTCCCCGGGGCTATTAGTGGCCTGGGAGGGGGGCCACGCAGCCCCCCTCCAAATATATATTTTTGTTTTAAAAAGAGGGCATGCCCCGGGAGATGGGGTCCCCGGGGCCAATAGAGGCCCAGGGAAGGGGGGCCACGCGGCCCCCTTCCCGTTTTGTTTAAAAAAAGAAAAAAAAAGAAAATCATCAGGCCCCGGGGGATGGGGTCCCCGGGCCCAAAAGTGGCCCAGGGAAGGGGGCCACGCAGCCCCCCTCCCATAAAAAAAAAAAAAGATTTTTTTTTTAAAAAGACCGGTATCGTGCCAGAGGCCCCGCCCCCTCTCTGGCGGGGGTATGCCCAGACGTGGGTCCCTTGCTCACTTTGCCACTGGATTCAAGCAAGCCTGGCTGATGACGGCTGAAATGCCAGAAACCGGTCCTAGGATGCTTGTTTCCGGTCCAGGGAAGACATGGCTTGGCAGTTCGGGCTGGACTGTTCCCATGAGGCACAGGGTCAGACTGATTTGCATATGGCCATGTCTGAACTGGGGTGGTGGAGTGAGCTAAAGAATGATGATGGATTAAACCCAGATCAGTTGACTGGGGGTGAGTGTTTGATTGGCTCAAACGTTCCGTCCATCATCCCCTTTTGTATCGCTTTGGTCGCCCTAAGTTGGCGGGGGTATGCCCAGACGTGGGTCCCTTGCTCACTTTGCCACTGGATTCAAGCAAGCCTGGCTGATGACGGCTGAAATGCCAGAAACCGGTCCTAGGATGCTTGTTTCCGGTCCAGGGAAGACATGGCTTGGCAGTTCGGGCTGGACTGTTCCCATGAGGCACAGGGTCAGACTGATTTGCATATGGCCATGTCTGAACTGGGGTGGTGGAGTGAGCTAAAGAATGATGATGGATTAAACCCAGATCAGTTGACTGGGGGTGAGTGTTTGATTGGCTCAAACGTTCCGTCCATCATCCCCTTTTGTATCGCTTTGGTCGCCCTAAGTTGGCGGGGGTATGCCCAGACGTGGGTCCCTTGCTCACTTTGCCACTGGATTCAAGCAAGCCTGGCTGATGACGGCTGAAATGCCAGAAACCGGTCCTAGGATGCTTGTTTCCGGTCCAGGGAAGACATGGCTTGGCAGTTCGGGCTGGACTGTTCCCATGAGGCACAGGGTCAGACTGATTTGCATATGGCCATGTCTGAACTGGGGTGGTGGAGTGAGCTAAAGAATGATGATGGATTAAACCCAGATCAGTTGACTGGGGGTGAGTGTTTAATTGGCTCAAACGTTCCGTCCATCATCCCCTTTTGTATCGCTTTGGTCGCCCTAAGTTGGCGGGGGTATGCCCAGACGTGGGTCCCTTGCTCACTTTGCCACTGGATTCAAGCAAGCCTGGCTGATGACGGCTGAAATGCCAGAAACCGGTCCTAGGATGCTTGTTTCCGGTCCAGGGAAGACATGGCTTGGCAGTTCGGGCTGGACTGTTCCCATGAGGCACAGGGTCAGACTGATTTGCATATGGCCATGTCTGAACTGGGGTGGTGGAGTGAGCTAAAGAATGATGATGGATTAAACCCAGATCAGTTGACTGGGGGTGAGTGTTTGATTGGCTCAAACGTTCCGTCCATCATCCCCTTTTGTATCGCTTTGGTCGCCCTAAGTTGGCGGGGGTATGCCCAGACGTGGGTCCCTTGCTCACTTTGCCACTGGATTCAAGCAAGCCTGGCTGATGACGGCTGAAATGCCAGAAACCGGTCCTAGGATGCTTGTTTCCGGTCCAGGGAAGACATGGCTTGGCAGTTCGGGCTGGACTGTTCCCATGAGGCACAGGGTCCGACTGATTTGCATATGGCCATGTCTGAACTGGGGTGGTGGAGTGAGCTAAAGAATGATGATGGATTAAACCCAGATCAGTTGACTGGGGGTGAGTGTTTAATTGGCTCAAACGTTCCGTCCATCATCCCCTTTTGTACCGCCCCCTCTCTGCAGCAGTCTGCAAACGTGCCCCCTGGCGCGTTTGCAAATGGGGAACGAATTCCCCTTGAATACTGGGGGTCCCTGGGGGCCAACTAGCCCACCAGGAACCTCCAGTATGCGCCAGGGGCTGCGTTGCAGAGAGGTGTACAGAGGCCACGCCCCTTTTACACCTCTCTGCAACGCAGCTCTGTGGCGCTTTTGGAGGTACATGGTGGGCTAGTTGGACTCCAGGGACCCTCAGGATTCAAGGGGACTTAATCCCCCAACTTAAAACGTGCCACGGGCGCGTTTGCACAGTGGTGAAGGGAGGGGCGGGGCTTCAGGTGACATGTGTGCAAACAGGCCCCGTGGCGCGTTTTAAGATGGGGAATTAAATCCTCTTCAATCCTGAGGGTCCCTGGGGGCCAGCTAGCCCACCAGGTACCTCCAGTAAGCGCCACGGAGCTGCGTTGCAGAGTGTTGTAAAAAGGGGCGTGGCCTCTGTACACCTCTCTGCAACGCAGCACCCTGGCGCATACTGGAGGTTCCTGGTGGGCTAGTTGGCCCCTAGGGACCCTCGGGATTGAGGAGGAGTTAATTCTCCAACTTAAAACGCGCCACAGGGCGTGTTTGCAGAAATGTCACCTCAGGCCCCTCCCCCTTCCTTCACCATTGTGCAAATATTCCTCTAAAATCAGCCGAACTACGAATTCCGATTTACTCGCCTGTTATCAGGAGAGACCTCAGTGCTGCATCTTTGAGCCCAGTACTGATCCTGAAAAGTAATTTTAACCGTACTTACCAGTAACTTGAATTTCCTTCCATAGGATATCATTGCCTGCTTTTTGCTGAAAAAGTTTGTGTCGATTTTTGAAACATACAAATATTCCTCTAAAATCAGCAGAACTACGAATTCCGATTTACTCACCTGTTATCAGGAGAGACCTCAGTGCTGCATCTTTGAGCCCAGTACTGATCCTGAAAAGTAATTCTAACCGTACTTACCAGTAACTTGTATTTCCTTCCATAGGAATCCATTGTCTGGTTTTCAGCAGAAAAGTTTCAAAGTGTCGATTTTCACAAACTACAAATATTCCTTAAAAATCGCCTGTATGACTTAAACGCATTCTTTGACTGTTTACAGGAGATGTACCAGTGCTGGATCCAGGATCCACCACTGAGTAAGAAAAAGTAACGATAACACTACTTCCCTGCTAAGTGAATTTCCTCCCATAGGATAACATTGGTGATTGTATGTGAAAAAGTTTCTAAGTGTCAACTTTTAAAATGCAATAATATTCCATAAAAATCACTACTGTAAACAAAACGCTTTTACTCAACTGTTTACAGGAGATGTCCCAGGACTGAATCTAGGATCCAGTCCTGTGGTTAGAAAAGTAATCCATAAAGTAACTAATTGCATTTAACTAGAAATTCACATTGAGCTCAATGTTGCATTGTGTTTGAAATTGTGTTGCCCATTGCAACAACTGTAACTACTGTACTTAAAAGTCTATTGCCTATTTGCAAAGTATTTAAACTAAAGTAATTCATTCTGAGAAAGTATATTTTGTAATGTAATGTATAATGTAATTACAATGTAATTTAAAAAATAAAATATCTAAAAATAAATAGTTTAAAAAAAATGTAGTAAATCAGTATCAAAAAAATAAATATAACAATTAATACATTTAAAAATTGTCATTTACAAAACCTTTGAAATTCACTGAAAAAAACCATAGGTTTCAGACATGTTATAGTTAGGAATTAGCATTTAAAAACCTTTTGAAATTCACTGAAAAAACCATAGGTTTCAGGCACGTTATAGTTAGAAATTAGCATTTAAAAAACCTTACAAATTCACTGAAAAAACCATAGGTTTTAGGGACAGTTATAGTTATTTGGACATTTCACTCGTACAAAACCCGTGAAATTCCCCCGTTATAGTTAGTTCAGCTAACTATAACTCGCGCCCCCGCAATGCACTGCTGATGACGTCACATATTACATCACTCATGACATGGTCAGTGACATGCCATAGCTGTTTGCTATGGCAGGGCTGGAGCCGTGTGGCTCCCGCCCTGCCATAGCAAACTCTGCTTTGGATTTTGGAAGCGAGAGCAGGTTTCCTGCTCTCGCTTCCAAAATCCAAAGCAGATTGCTTTTCCACAAGGGGAGCTGCATGTCAGCAGCTCCCCTTGTGGAAAAGCAATGCCGGCTCCCGCAGGAGGCGGGGAGCCGGCGGGACCGTGGGGGCATTGGAGCTCCCCCCACGGTCCCCAACGGAGAAGCCAGGCCCCGGGGGATGGGGTCCCCGGGGCCTGAAGTGGCCTGAGGAGGGGGGCCACGCAGCCCCCCTCCCAACAAAAAAATAATAAATAAACAGGGTGGCCAGGCCCCGGGCGATGGGGTCCCCGGGGCCATAATTGGCCTCTGGAGGGGGCCATGAGGCCCCCCTTCCCGTTTAAAAAAAAAAAAAAAAAAAAAAGGCGTCAGGCCCTGGGGGATAGGGTCCCCAGGGCCCCAAAAAAAAGAAAAAGGGGGGCCACACTGCCCCCTTCTAAAAAAAATTTTTTAAAAAGGCATCGCGCCGGAGGCCTTGCCCCCTCCCAGCAACACTCTGCAAACGCGCCCCGTGGCGAGTTTTAAGTTGGGGAATTAATTCCCCTTGAATACTGTGGGTCCCTGGGGGCCAACTAGCCCACCAGGTACCTCCAGTAAGCGCCAGGGAGCTGTGTTGCAGAGAGGTGGTCCAAGGCCACGCCCCCTTTTTACACCACTCTGCAACGCAGCTCTGTGGCACTTACTGGAGGTAGCTGGTGGGCTAGTTGGCCCCCAGGGACCCTCAGGACTCAAGGAGACTTAATCCCCCAATTTACAAAGCACCAGGGAGTGCATTTGCACAGTGGTGCAGGGAGGGGGCGTGGCCTGATGTGACAAGTGTACAAACGCGCCCTGTGGTGCGTTTTAAGTTGGCGGATTAAGTCCCCTTGAATCCAGAGGGTCCCTGGGGGCCAACTAGCCCACCAGGTACATCCAGTAAGCGCCACAGAGTTGCGTTGTAGAGAGGTGTAAAAAGGGGCGTGGCCTCAGACCACCTCTCTGCAACGCAGCTCTGTGGTGCTTACTGAAGGTACCTGGTGGGATAGTTGGCCCCCAGGGACCCTCAGGATTCAAGGGGAATAAATCCCCCAACTTAAAACCCGCCAGGGGGCACGTTTGCACAGTGGTGAAGGGAGGGGGCGGGGCCTGAGGTGACATGTGTGTACTTATCCAATCACTCCGCCAAAACCCAAGCACTTATAAATTCACAATGCACTCTCCTTGCAGCACTCTAATCATCCAGTCACTACCCATGCACTCATGCAATGACCCATGCACTAACTCATGCACTGCTACAATACCCTGAGCACTACTGATGCAGTCCAGCCATCTCCTTGTCACAACCCATGCACTCCTCCAATCACCCAGCCAGTTCCATGTCCTTATCTAATCACTGCGCCAAAACACAAGCACTTATAAATTCACCATGCACTCTCCTTGCAGTACTCTAATCATCCAGTCAGTACCCATGTACTTATGCAATGACCCAGGCACTAACACATGCACTGCTACAATCCCCTGAGCACTACTGATGCAGTCCAGCCATCTCCTTGTCTTTACCCATGCACTCCTCCAATCACCCAGCCAGCACCATGTACTTATCCAATCAATCCGCCAAAACCCAAGCACTTATAAATTCACCATGAACTCTCCTTGCAGTACTCTAATCGTCCAGTCACTACCCATGTACTCATGCAATGACCCAGGCACTAACACATGCACTGCTACAATCCCCTGAGCACTACTGATGCAGTTCAGCCATCTCCTTGTCACTACCCATGCACTCCTCCAATCACCCAGCCAGTTCCATGTCCTTATCTAATCACTGCGCCAAAACACAAGCACTTGTAAATTCACCATGCACTCTCCTTGCAGTACTCTAATCATCCAAACACTACCCATGTACTCATGCAATGACCCAGGCACTAACACATGCACTGCTACAATCCCCTGAGCACTACTGATGCAGTCCAGCCATCTCCTTGTCACTACCCAGGCACTCCTCCAATCACCCAGCCAGTTCCATGTCCTTATCCAATCACTGCGCCAAAACACAAGCACTTATAAATTCAACATGCACTCTCCTTGCAGTACTCTAATCATCCAGTCACTACCCATGTATTCATGCAATGACCCAGGCACTAACTCATGGCAAATACAGAGGAGGTCATGCTAATCACAGGGGTACCCCAACGCATAGTGTTCCCTAGTGTATGTAGGTGGTTTCACTGTATTCTAAGTGTCTTTTAGCATAGCACTGGCTCTAGGCCTGGTTAGTCAGTCAGTTACCACCAGTACCCGTCAGCAAAAAGTTGGGGGCACAGGAGGACTTTCTGCTCCTCTGTTGGTTCTTTCTGCACATCTCTTGCTTCTTTCTGCGCTTTTCTTCGTCTTTCTGGACTTCTGTTGCCTCTTTCTGCATTTGTCTTGCTTCTTTCTGCGCTTTTCTTCCCCTTTCTTCACATGTCCTACCTTTGTAGGCATAGTTAGAAATTAGCATTTAAAAAACCTTTGAAATTCACAGAAAAAACCATTGGTTTCAGGGACGTTATAGTTAGAAATTAGCATTTAAAAAACCTTTGAAATTCACTGAAAAAAACATAGGTTTCAGGGACGTTATAGTTAGAAATTAGCATTTAAAAAACCTTAGAAGTTCACTGAAAAAACCACAGGTTTCAGGGACATTCTAGTTAGTTGGACTTTTCACTCGTACAAAACCAGAGAAATTCGGCCGTTATAGTTAGTTCAGCTAACTATAACTCGCTCCCAAGCAATGCACTGCTGATGATGTCACATATTACATCATTCATGACATGGTCTGTGACAGGAAGTGTTGGCAGCCATCTTGTTCCTCGGTAGAACCGAGGAACAAGAAAGCAGTAAAAAAAGTGCGCAAAACGCACAAAGGGGGCAGGGTAGAAACACCCTGACCCCCTAGGTCTGCTCAGCTGGATCCAGCAATGGTGCATCTCCTGTAAACAGTTGAAAGAATGCGTTTAAGTCATACAGGCGATTTTTAAGGAATATTTGTAATTTGTGAAAATCGACACTTTGAAACTTTTCTGCTGAAAACCAGACAAAAGATTCCTATGGAAGGAAATATAAGTACGATTAGAATTACTTTTCAGGGTCAGTGCTGGGCTAAAAGATGCAGCACTGGGTTCTCTCCTGATAACAGGTGAGTAAATCGGAATTCGTAGTTCGGTTGATTTTAGAGGAATATTATAAAGTTTCAAAACTCCACACTCAGAAGAATTTCCAAGTGAAACCAGTCAATGTTAGCCTATGGAAGGAAATTCAAGTTGCTGGTAAGTACGGTTAAAATTACTTTTCAGGATCATTACTGGGCTGAAAGATGCAGCACTGAGGTCTCTCCTGATAACAGGCGAGTAAATCGGAATTCGTAGTTCGGTTGATTTTAGAGGAATATTATAAAGTTCCAAAACTCCACACTTAGAAGAATTTCCAAGTGAAACCAGTCAATGTTAGCCTATGGAAGGAAATTCAAGTTGCTGGTAAGTACGGTTAAAATTACTTTTCAGGATCAGTACTGGGCTGAAAGATGCAGCACTGAGGTCTCTCCTGATAACAGGTGAGTAAATTGGAATTCGTATTTCGGCTGATTTTAGAGGAATATTTGCACAATGGTGAAGGGAGGGGCGGGGCCTGAGGTGTCATCTGTGCAAACGCTGCTCCGTGGCGCGTTTTAAGTTGGGGGATTAAGTTCCCTTGAATCATGAGGGTCCCTGGGGCCAACTAGCCCACCAGGAACCTCCAGTATGCGCCAGAGGCTGCGTTGCAGAGACGTGTACAGAGGCCACGCCCCTTTACACCTCTCTGCAACGCAGCTCTGTGGCGCTTTTTAGAAGTACATGGTGGGCTAGTTGGTCCCCAGGGACCCTCAGGATTGAAGGGGATTTAATTCCCCATCTTAAAACGCGCCACGGGGCCTGTTTGCACACATGTCACCTGAAGCCCCGCCCCTCCCTTCACCACTGTGCAAACGCGCCCGTGGCGCGTTTTAAGTTCGGGGATTAAGTCCCCTTGAATCCTGAGGGTCCCTGGAGTCCAACTAGCCCACCATGTACCTCCAAAAGCGCCACAGAGCTGCGTTGCAGAGAGGTGTATAAAGGGCGTGGCCTCTGTACACCTCTCTGCAACGCAGCCCCCTGGCGCATACTGGAGGTTCCTGGTGGGCTA